>JANIJI010000001.1:8032500-8065000 GCA_024500535.1 Leptonema lineaticorne
TTTTTTTTTAAATATATTTCATCGAAAAATTCTATATAATATTGTATTATTATTTCTTAATATATATTCAGTGACTCCCTAGATTTAGACAAAGGTCACCGATGCTTCCCTTAATCGTTTCAATATTCCTCTAGGGATAATAATAATAAACTGAAGAAACGTTTATATTCTGTGAAAAATAAACACAACATTTTATATATATAATATATACATTACAATAAAAAAATATTTATAAATGTATAAAAAATTAAAGGTAACATGTATATATTTTATTATATAGAATTGTGTACTAAAAATATTATTTATTCACCCTGTATATGCGTGATATTAACATTCATATTGCAATCGCTGAACGAAAGTGTCATTAATCATTATTAGCGAAAGAATAAAAAATTATTTTAACTTCTATTTAACTGAATATTCATTTATTATAATAAAATATTATTAATTAAAATTAAAAATATATTTTTTTTATTATAAAAATTTTAATTGTTGTGATATATATATATATATATATATATATATATACCATATATATATATACCATATATATATATATATATATATATATATATATATATATTTCTAACTTTTATTTTTTTATGTTTTATATATTAATTTACTATTTATTTTATGAAATATATAAATTAAAAAATATATTAAAATTACAATAGATAATATTTTTAATGTGTATAAATTAAAAATCATCGGGGAGCACTTCAAAGCGATTGCGATTCGTTTTAAAGGACATATCGCAAAATTTAAAGCGACACAGAACGATTTTTTTTTTTTGAAAAAAAAAGTAAAAAATAAGGAAAATAGGGAGCAGGATTATCAGGGGAAAATTTGCAAAGTGCTCATGACGGAAAAAGAGGGTAACTGAAGAAATAAATCGCGAAAACACTATCGATTTTATTTACGAGCGAATTGTTCACGAGAGGAAATTCATCAAAAAATAAAAGGAAAACGAATTTTCTTTGCGTGGCAATTAGAAAGTGAATGATGTAAATGAATAAAATATAATATTTGTATAATGATTTCTTTTTTAGAAATATATATCAAATATACATAAATAATTAAAAATTATTTAAAAAATATTAAAAATTAATTTTATATTAAAATAATATATTTTGAGGGTTACACTTATAGCGTTTGACATCTGAGTGCATCGAATATAATAATAGTAATAATACCGAATGAAAAATAAAAAGAAAGCGGAAATAGGAGAAATCTAGATAAGTAAAGTTGCACAAAGTAATTCGAGGGGGTAACGTAATCTAGTTAGGTCACCCCAGGGGTCGCGGTTCTTCGAGGGTTACACTCACCTGAAAAAAAAAAAAGAAGAAAAAGGGAAAGAAAAAGAAGCAGAATTTCGAAAATGTTCTAACGGGATGATACCGCGATGTCCACGTCAAAACGACGTAAAAATACATATATATAAATTTATTATTGCGTCTGAAAATATGGGGGTTAAATCGCACAAAAGCGGCGGGGGTTTCGTGCACCCCGGACCGCTTTTTTTTTTCTTTCAATTCCTTATGTGTTTAATAGAGCGATCGCCCTGAGGTACTTTTCTTATCTGATCGTTTTCGATTACTCGACTGAATTTTCCACTATTTTTTTTTTAAATGTGTGTATGTGTGTTATTTTCATATGACAGGGTTGTAATGATATAGTAAAGAAAAAAATATGATATTTTTTAATATTTAAAAAAACACACACACACACTTTTTATTTAACTTGCAATGTTTGTTTGTTTATCTGTGTGAAATCTTGTAATCGATTTTTCGAATATTTCTCAATACACATGTAAGTAGAAATTTTGAATATTTATTCATTCTCAATGACAATACATAAATCAATTAACGGATTTATTTAGCGATAATTATGTGTTAAAAAATATTTAAAATTTTAATAAAAAAAAATAATATCATTCTAATTAAATTAATTTAAATATGAAAAATAATATAAAAATCGTAGTTTTTATATGTCAATACGATTTCAACCCTGTCGGCATAATTTGAAAGGCATTACAAAATTCAATATTGAGGGTTGAACTCTAGTCGTTTCTATTTTTTCATATCGTGTGCGTCACTAGAACTGTACTTATTTTAACTAGTGTCGTACGAAATGATAAATTGAAGCGCGTTACGTAACACAAATGTTACACAGTCAGGGGTTGTGTTTTATATTTTCGATGACATTTAAAAATTGATTCAATTGAAACGTAAACACGTTCGTTCGTAAATAAAAAAAAAGTGCTTGACTCGCTTTTTATATTCAATATTTTATTTTTCAATATTTTATATAATAAAAAATCGAGATAAAATAATAATTTACACACACACACACAAACGTGTATGTGTGTGTGAAAGAGAGAGAGTGTGTGCGTGTGTACGTGTGTATGTGTGTGTGTGTATACATACGCAATTTTTATATGCAGTAACTAATCACGAATTTTAAAAACGGGTACACTTCGATTTTATAAAATATATATATTATATTACTGTGTATAAAATTTTATATGATTTTAGATCGACTATATATGATAATTATTATATAATTTTTACATTTCAAATTAAACTTAAAATTTGTAAAATTCGAATTTTTATATTATAATAAAATATATATTATAATAAAATATCATTAGTTATTGATATAAAAAATTGAATTAGGTAAGAATCTTAAATGGATTAGCGAAAGCATTAAATAAAATTGTTAAAATAAATAAAAACAATTTATTTAAAATATTTTTTTTAATTATAAAAAGTATTTTTTTATAGGGACTGAAATATATATAGATTAAATTTAATAGGTGAAGTTTTAAAAAAAATTATAATAAATTCACAAATTGTAATACAAAAAATGAAATTAATTTTTTTTAAATGTGTATTAAAATTAAAAATAAAAATAATTTATATTAATATTTAAAATAATTACCATAACATGTAACAGATTCAAATTCAAATAAACGATTTTTTAAGTACTCGACTCTCTACACGTTGATCATAAAATCAATTCAAACAACAATAAATCTATATATTAAAAAAAAATGATATAAAAAAATAATTACGCATTGTCATATATTTATTATTATTATTGTTATTATTATGAATCGATATATAAATTTTATTATCATACCCGTATAAAATAAACATTATGGTTTTAATACGCGTTTCTAGAACACGTCTTGCGGTCATTGCTAGCTCATGGGGATGAAGAACCCAAGTCAGTTCGCCTAGGGTGAATTAGGCTCATTTAGGGGGATCCTTGATTAAGGATATACGAGAACGGTGTACATAATTGAACACCACGAGATGGATATTGATGGACCTGGTCCTGCGTTTTCATTGTGTCTATGTTCTGGATATTGACCGATTTCGAATCATCCCTCTAATACTCACCACTGACTCCCCCCCCCAAAAAAAAAAAGAAAAAACAGAGTTATATACCACCCGTATATAACTGTTCGAATATTGATACATTACACGCGTGTCTATGGCGAAATAAAGAGAGTCGGAAAAAAAATCGAAAATACGTGACAAAATTACCGAATTGGCCCGCTGAGGGTCTCGTTAAATGAGAAGAAATTTGCATAACTCGGAATTCCGCTTTCGACATCCGAAACGATATTTTGAATAAGGAATGAGAATGATTTTTTGCATAATTCAAAGTGCAACTGTTGGATTTGTATGTTTTGTGATATATATATATATATATATATATATATATATATATATATATATATATATACCATGTATATATATATATATATATATATATATATATATATATAATGTGTGTGTAAGAGAGAAACTATTATAAAATTGGATATAATTTAAAAATATTTATATATACTTATTATTTATAGTTAATACTTATATAAATATTTTCATATAAGATTTTAAAAAATATATTAATAAAATTAATAAATAAAAAAATATTTTTCAATATTCTGAAACATCCTATATTTGATTTGAAAACTCAGATTTTATGTTCACTATTATAAATAATAAATCAAAATTTATCATATATTCCGAAATATGGTATATTATTTAAATTATGATAATATTTTATATATATTATATATATATAATATATAACATTTGAATCTAATTCAGGGATGCTCAATTTTTTTAAATATTTAAAATCGCATGTGTTATAAAATTTTATTACTGTTATAATATATTATATTATTATTCAGAAGTGTAATAAATTTTATAAATTCATATTTTTTAATACATTTCTACAGAGAAGAATACAAAATAAAATTAAACTATTAACTAAGAAATTTTTAAAGTGAACAAAAATTAAAAAAATAATAATAATTCAATTAAATTGAAAAAGTAACTTTCTAAAAAATAAGTAATTGAAAATAAGTAATTTCTTTATTTATTTATTTTTTTATAAAAAATTAAAGGCAATATATATATATATATATATATATATATATATATATATATATATATATATATATATATATATATATATATATATATATATATAGTCTATAGAAATACGCAATGAAAAGGTCTCGTAATTCGTTCAAATAAAAAGAAGAAATTGAAAGAAAATCCAATTTTAAAAACTCCTTTACGAAAAAATTTAAATTAATTTTCATTAATGAACACTTTATATACTAGAATCGAATAAATAAAATATAAAATAGTTTTAAATTTTATACATACAATAGAAAATAAATTTCAATATGCCGCACTGTTATAAGTCGATTAATTTATACGGATAAAATAACAAATCGTCAAATAAAACTACCATAAATAAAGAGTGTCGGGGAAAAAAAAAATGGGATCGTTTTATAAAAGTTTCATTCGGTATTTAACAGAATTCAGGGTTCGAATCGCAATTTGAAAATTTGTTTCCGGTTCTTCAGTCACCGGAAAACTGATGGCCGTTTTGTTGATATTTATGTTTCAGGCCGAAATCGGTAAACAACCCCGTTTTATATATATATAAATATACATATATATATCTCAATTTCACCACCGAAATTTACCATTCATCCCTCTAACTTCCTACGTCACGAAACAACCCTCATCCCTTTGAAAAATAAGCGGAAACGGTTTCACTTGTTCGCAGTTAATCTGTAAAAGTGCCACTTTAAATCATCGCTAGATGTGCACGTGTGAATAATTACAGTTGGAGAAATTGCGAAATGTTTATATATATATATATGAAGAAATGAAAATATTATGTTGTTGTTGTTGTTGTCTCTGTCTGTTTATGTAGTTTTCCCTTTCGTCGGATAAATATTCCGTGTAAATTAGCGTTCTTATCAAGTTAAGACGTTCTTGGCGAGGTAATAAAGTTTTGCAGTATAAAACGAGAAGACATAATTTTGTCCCGAATTTACATTAAAAAGAATAATATTTAGAAGTTTATAGTTAAAGTTGGAATAGAATTTATAATATTATGTTAAACTTTCATCATTAAAATACACACACACACACACACACATATATATATATATATATATATATATATATATAATATTATTTTAATAATTATTTAATTTGAACATAATTATGTATGCAAAATTTGACGGATATTATATTAAAAATGCCTAATGAAAAAAAAAGACAATAGATGATTTTAGAACAATGCTCATATTTAAAGGTCATTTTTTTTCACAATAGAAAAATCTGTTAAGCAGATAAAACCTCATAGAAAATACGATGACATAAAGGATACGAATTATAATATTTAAAATTCCTATGGCACAATTCAATATTGTATTAGTCATAAATTATCCTTTAAAATGAGATTGAATTGTTATATAAAGCTTACATATTTATGATGAATCAATTAAATATTTATATGTATAAATATTTCAAGCTTATGTAATGAAATATTTATATTTTTTATAATACAATATAAAAATAGATATCCTAACATTTAATTTTTTTAATTTTGAAATCTGCTCAACTTACTTCAACATGTCCTGTTTTTCAAGAAACGATCCTCCACAATACTCTCGTTTTAATTGTAAAAAAAAAAAATGGTCACCTTAATATAATTGGAACGGATTAGCTCAATTTCACCCATCTAAATGTATAAAAGGGTAAAAAAAAATATCAAATTTCTAACGATTCGCAATGATAAACAAGCGACGAAGTAATTAAAACCGTTTCACCCTCGGTACAAATTATCGAATAAACTTCGTACGTCGAACATTTCGAATCGTCGCTAACGACGCAATTCGTTATTTTTACGACCGAAATCTTACGGGGACGATGATGAAAAAAATAAGACATAACGACGAAATAGTCGTAAGACAGAAGAAAAAAAAAAACGAACGGGGAAGAAATGCAATAATAATTAAGGCACTCCCGTAAAAGACGCGACCCTTTTGCGGATCCTTTGGAAAACCAACCTCACCCCCCCCGCGCAGGGGTGAGTATTTAAAAAGAGACTGTTTCTAATATTAAATCGACTGGAGGGTTGAACGAACGCAATTAAGCGTCAAGCGTCACTTCGAACAGATAATTTCGTTCGCGGTAACTTTGATCCGATGTACCGAAAATTTCATTAGCGAATACTTAATTAAATTTTCCGCGACGGATTTTCCGCGTGTCATGAATCGCGAACAAAAATGATAATTTACATTAGAAAACAACAGTCATTTCCGCTTATATAATACGTTGTATTACATCAACATATTATAGACATTAAGAGTAACACGGATATATAATATAAACCTATAATAATTAAATTTATATACCTGCAAAAGATATTACAAAAAATATTAAAAGATATTAAAATTTAGAACTAAATTGGTTATCTAAAATGAAAATGCAATTATAATATTGCAAGTATTTTTCATATTTTATATATAATAATTTTGCATTATGATGATTACAGGTGTTTTAACCTATTAACGACCAGTCGAGCGTAAACATTTTATGTCCTTTGTCAATTTATCGGTCAGTTGAACTTAACGTGTTAATGCAGCGTGAAAAATTTCCGGAAATCGCTTGCATGCCAAAAATTGCCCCGATAAATATACAATTTATTACGAAAATTATAAAATAAATTACACATTTTATATATAATATAAAACATTTGTATTGGAAATATTTTCAAATGAAAATCGATATAATTTTTATTAGAATTTTATTATTATAAATATTATTTTTTTTTGCATACAAATTTATCTATTTATATGTAAAAAAGACTATTAATTTTGTATATAATATATAAATTAGCAAACATCTGATGTTTGAATGGTAAAATTCGTTTATCAATATAGAATTCAAACTTTACATTGTCGCCGCATAATAAATAATATATAAAATATTAATTTAGTATAATTATCAATTAAACAATATATATATATATATTTTAATTCAAAATATGACAAAATTGATATTCGTTTCTAAATATAGAAATAGTGGTTTACATAGGATACAAATTAAACGTATTTTATCAGTGCATATATGGTATATCGGTTACACTCTAAACGTCCTCGTGCAAATTTTATGACGTCATATATATATATATATATATATATATATATCGAGGGGCTTGGTCTTGAATTTGTTTTGACTTGTTTCACAATTACGTTTTTATTGTGCAAACGCACGAATATGATGCATATTTTGTTTGTACGTAGGTTTTCGTGTGACTGGGTCACGTGATTCTGAAACGTTTTCGTGAATGAAAAGAAAAATACGAACGCGATTTTCCCATTGGAAAATTTGTCTATTATTTAAATAATAATAATAATAATAATACATTATTTTGGAAATTTTCTCTCGTTTCTATCGATTTATTCGATATGACGCCGTCGAGTCGATTGAGATGCTTCGAAGTAGAAAAGACGACGTTCAAACGATGTCAAAGCACTTGAATATAATTCTATATCAATAATATTTAAATAGAAAATAATATTTTTATATTTTTAATAAATAGAAAAATACGATGTATCTAAAAGATAAATTAACATAAAAAATATTGTTTCATATCAGTATTAAAATATTAAAATTACTATTTTTTAAACAATATTATATATGTAAATATTAATTTTAATATAAAATTATAATATTAATATTGCTAAATTGTATAATAAAGTATTAATATATTATTAAGAACATCAAAACCATTCAAATATTTATTAATAAAATATTGTATAAATATTAATTAAAAAATATTTTATTTATTTTATGCCTTTTTTTCTAATTATAAAAAGTATTTTATATATAATAAATTAAAATTAAAATTACAAGTGGATATTCTGGACTTTGAACCAGTAACTGTTTTATATTAAACAAGTGACATTTCAATAATAAAATTCAATATCTATCATATGAAAATATGAAAATTTATATAAATTATTATTTTTTATACAAATATATAAATATTATATATAGAGGTGTAGAATTTTCCAGTCGATTTTCCTACGCATTATCAACATTATTCATAGAATTTCTTTCGGTATTCACGAGAAACTTAACGATCATAAACATTATCCGAAACGACCTATGAATACAATTTTGCGAAATCGTAAAAATTGAATTTTCACGGTCACTTGACTCATTATATTCCAAATATATTATAATTAGATATATATATATATATAAAAGCTTGAATGAATCAGCTGAAATGTCGATTAAACAATATCTGTATAAAGTGAATGACAAATCGGCTGAATTTCATGCAATTATTTGGAATCGTTTAAATGCGTTTCTCCGTTTACTTTTTATTGTGTATCGAATGCTTTTTTAACCTTTAGTCTGCCAAATATGAGATGACTCAGTATTGGCGTGTGTAGTCATATTGTCTGAAATATATAATAATTTAAAATTATAAAAATAGTAATAACACGCAGACTTTACATGTTAATACCGAATTAACTTTTATCTAGCATAAAAAGGGTAAATTTTTTATAAATATATTTGTTGTGAAATTTGATCAATTATAAGCTATATTCGATTTTAGAGTTGTAATAATATATTCAAAATATATAAAAATATGTTAATTTTTCAATTACATTTCTTTGTGTATCAAAAATTACTGATCTCTGTATGAAAAGTCATATTTTTATATATTTTTTTATTCATATTTAAAAATAAATTATTATTCAATATAATTAAAATTTGTTCAATGAAATATTATATTGAATTTGAAATACAAAAAAAGACAAATTTTTAAGTATTTTATAAATGAAAGAGTGAATTCGAAAAAATAAGGCATTTCTATTATATAAGTATTTTTTTTGCGAAAATGCTTTTTATTAATTTTCAATTTCTTCTTTTCATATATAAAAAAATATATATGAAGACAAACAAAGAAATATTATAATATAATTTTATTCAGAATATTTAAAAATACATATATATTATTAAAAAAAAATACAATTCGCTCCTATGGCCTTAAAGGTTATACATTGACCTCGATAAAAATAATAGAAATCCAATATAAAAGAGGTCACGAAATCTTTTTTTTTTTTTATAGAAAAAAAAACTATATATTCCATCCAACAGTAGATTTAGCACGTAGAACATTATAAAGGAAAAATCACAAACCTTTTCCTGTTCGCAAACTCTTCTGAGTAAATCTTCACCGTCGGGATCATCGTCTTCTTCATACGAAGAAACACAGCGAAAGAAAGTCGTATTCGATGGATTGAAGGATTTAAAATTTCTTCTATCGAAATCCACAAGATCCAACGGTGAAGCCGGACTAAGGATTCCGCTATCCGTATCGCTGGATTCGAACCCGAAGCTAGTTCTGTGTTTGCTAACTTTCGAATTGAAACCGATTTGAGGATCGAAAATCATGTAGTTATCCTTATCGCATCTAATTCCATATTTAGATGTGATCGTATATTTTTTATTCGGCGATAAATTCGATATTTTCGAATCGCCATCGATCGGAGTCGAAGGTATTCTAGACGGAACTTTCAATATTGACGATTTGACTTTATTACTTTTATCGAAATTAAACGGCACATATTCGTTAACGACACTTTTATTTTCATATTTTGATAATGATTTTAAATTAGACTGTTTATAATTTAACGTTTGTTTATTATTTGAGAACATTTTAAATCTGTTCACTTTCTGTTCGTTTGTTTTCGACGGCGAAAATGACAATTTTAATTTAGAGATCGTCCTTTTCGGCGATGATTTTTCGTCGCTTGTCGACGTTTTCTCTTGTACATTTTCGCCGATTTTCGCCGTATATACGGGCATTTTTAATCGCGATACGACGGACGTTTTTCTATGTGTTTGTTCGACGGAAGTTGCCACGGCATCCGTTGTAAACAGTGTCGCACTTTCCGGTCTCACTTTACCGGATTTGTCAATCAAAAATTTGTGTCCCTCTTCGGAAATTTCCTTGCAAAATGTCGGCTGTCTAATTTTGTCCTGATTCAACTTTTCATCGAGAATTTGTTCTTTTCTATTATCGCAAGTTTTCAATGTGATGGCGTAACCGTTTTCATCCACTTCTAAAATATTTTTAACGTCATTATTTTCATCGATGCGTTCGCTTTTCTTCACATTTGACAGCGTTGCGTCATCTAAAGAGGCTTTTCTCGTTAAATTTTCCACTTTATTCACTGTCAATAAATCGGAATCCATGTCGATTTCTATCAATTTAAAAGCGTCTCCGCAAGAATTCGGTCTCCTTTTGACTGTTCCCGTTTTTGTTGACGGTGAATCCCAATCCACATGATAAACAGCAGGCGGTGTCAAACACTGATACACTGACGTTTTAGGACTTCCCATATTCACGACATCACAAAATAAATTATCCGCTTATCGTACGATTTCAATGAAATAAACATTTTTCCACATTAAAATATATATATATATACGTATGTATGTGTGTATGTGCGTGTGTGTATTATATATATAATTTTATCGTTTTCAAACAAACTAATAATAAGAACTGTCTTCGTTGACTTGTTTGTCAAAACTGAACACAAACAATGACAGGAGAAGGCTTTTATTGTCGTCGATGCGGACGAACGTGTTGGACGAGCGAATTTTTAACGTCGACAAAAACGGTATAAAACTCATATTATTACATTTTAAATAAACTGAATAGTGTTTAAAACACCTGTTGAAAATAAAATTGATATTAAAAAAAAATATTTTTCAATATTAAATCATGTATTTGGCTTAAAAGTGTAGTTTGTTCGTCCAATTTGCTCGTTTAGTTTATCAAACGCATGCGCAAACAACAGACTTTAAGAGGAAATTCCCCACGTGGAAGGAAATCTAAGCGAATTTTCCAACGTCACACGTTTCACACTCTGTTTACGAAACACTTATATATTATTTTATATTAATACATTATTTTTATATATAAAACGTAATCAAATATAATGTACATTTTTTTAAATTAAATGGATACAATTTAATATTTATATTATAAAAATTATAATTTATAATTATTAATTTAATAAAAAAAAATCAATAAAATATATCTATAATCGTATTAAATTATTATTTCGTCTGGGAGGATTTTAAAACTTTGATAAATTTATATATATATATATATATATATATATATATATATATATATATATATAAATTTATAATTATAACGTTTTAATTTTTTTCATTGATATGTTAAATAAAATATTTTTTTATAAAAAAAAATATAAATTCACTCCCTGTCTTATAAATCAAAAATGGGGTGCAATAAAAACGGAAACGACTTTCTATTAACCGTGTAGTCTGGAACTATGACTCACAATGGCGTCACACCGAACACACGAATATAGCCTTTCTCAAATGTCGCACAACACTCGAGATTATCTCGTTTAATATCGCTCAATTACAAACGATTGTCGTGGTAAGAAAAAAAAATACATATATAATTAACACGTTAACCGCCGGACTCCTTTTTCATTATCACTTCTAATAACGAATTAATTTTATATAACGCATATATACATATATAATTTTCGTTCATGCAGAATTCTTTCGTTGAATAAATAAATATTCTCGTTTCTCATCCCCTAAATGGTATTTTTCATCTTTGGCCGACCCTCCCTCAGGATAGCAGCTGATCCCGGTCGAAATCCCTCGAGTTCACCCTTAAGATAATGTACGATTTCTTTGCGTTAACCGGGTTGCCGTATTTAGATTGGCCGACAATAACAGAATTCAGTCTAAGGGGTGTTTTTAATGTTATCCCGGTGATTCATCGCGAACACATCTTGAAAAGAGGAGGAAAATACAACGATCACTATCGTTTCTACCATTTCCATATTTATTTCCATGTAATAATAAGGGATGAGGGTGTAAATGTAAGAATATGTCGTTACGAGTATGAGAAACTATTTATAAACTATACTATATACTTTAAATAATTTAATATAATTCTGAGTAAATATATATATATATATATATATATATATATATATATATATATATATATATATGATGAAAATTTCAATATCGTTAATTGAAATGTACTCATCATAATAATGATCATCACTTTTCCGGAAGCAATTTTTCACGCCATTTTGGAAATTGAACCGAGAGACAATTGAACATTTATGACAATGGGATTCATATTCACATATATACAGTCAGTTCTCGAGTTACGACCACCTCGACTTACGACGAAAATATTTTATATTTTTTTATATATGTAACAATTTTTACAGTTTTCATTACATATATATCTATTTATAATTTTATAATCTACCGATCATAGGCCAAAATAATGCTTATATGTATGTATATATATATATATATATATATATATATATATATATATATATACTAATTTACTTAACTAAAATAATAAAAATTAAAAATAAAAAAATTGAAATTAAAATCATTTATTTTATATTATTTATTATGTATGAAATTCGATTTCGTCGTAAATCGAGAACTGACTGTATATATTTCACATAACGATAATCCTACAGAAATCCATTTATAAAATTCATATATAGTACAATAATAAAAATCTACTGATTTTGTGTGAATATATGAAATTATTCCTAATGGCTATATATACCATAGAATATATTATAGATTTTTTTATCCATCATATCTCGGTTATACGGGTTCAATATATTACGAATCGTTTAAAAATTCCTCTAGGATTGACCTATAAAATGAGGCCTTATATAATATAATAATAGAATGTGAAATAGTTTTTTTGGAACGATGGAAATATTTCTATTATTAAATCATCTTAAATTGCTTTTTCTTGCCAGAGTTTAATGTTTTATTTTTATGTATATGGGTTAAAATTAAAATATTGTGAGAAAATCGGCATTATAAGGGTGTTCATAATGATATATATATATATATATATATATATATATATATATATATATATATATATTTCTTTTTTATAGAATGATTATATATTTTTATATGTACGACGAAATTTGTGTATAATTTATCTTAATATATTTTTTATTAATTTTTAAACAAATAAAATGATAAATTTGAATATATATATATATTATGTGAAATATTAGAAGTTAAAAATTAGTGTTTGTTAATAAAAACGTTAATTAGTATATAGTCTAAAATACTAAGACAATTATTATATTAGTTTTGATGAATAAACGATAAAATATATATACTATTATTTTAATAAAAATATTTATATACTTAGGAAATAATGTTATTTATCACTATATTTTATTAATATTATAAAATAAATTAAATTACACACACACACACACACAAATACACGTGTAAAACACAATCGTGTTCATATATACATATACACACATTCAATTTACACGATATATAAACACATCACGACAAACACACACACACACAAAAAAAAATGAAAAAATCCCCTATTTACACGGAACAAACAAAAAGTTTACGCGGGGGCCTTTAATTTTCCTTCATTTTCGTCGGAAAAGCGGCACGAACACGCTCGCGGGAAAAATCGCACGACGACGAAACAAAACGGGCGAACAAAAAAAAAAGTACGAAAAAGCGGAAAAGCGTCACATTATGCTAAAACGAAACGAACAATATATATATATATATATATATATATATATATATATATATATATATATATGAAAACACCGTCGAATTTTAAAATCCTATAGCACAGAGGGTTGCTTTGCGACCGTTTTATACGGCAAATTCCATCGCACTAAACGCGATATCGGGGTTGTTTCGTTATAACGGGGCAATATGCCGCCATTTGAACCATCATCATAGTCATCGCGATACAAAAAAAGGACCAACAACCCCTAGTCGTACGTTGCTTACAACCCCCCCCCCTCTGCCTACCCCATCGCATAGGGGTCTGAAATCTTTAATTCCATTAAACGGGGAAAAACTGCTTTTCCCTTTTCGAAACGGACGTCCCTTCTAGTACAAATCACAAAACGGCTCAACTTCGACACTTACTAATGAAAAACGCCGCATAGCTTTTCACACTGATGTATGTGTGTGTGTGTGTGTGTGTGTATGCATTTTCATGCTATATGAACCCTTTAAATTCGAAACGATTGAGGGTGCAATTTTTAATATTTAATTCGACTTCAAAATACTATTTTACTAAACAAACATATATATGCATTAAATTAATATGAATATTTTCGCTTCATTCATAATATATTTTTATAATAAAAATAATTTATATTGAAATTGTATAGTATTAAGAATTACATTGAGTTCACTGTAAAATTTTATTTAATTATTTATCATTAATCAATCAAATAATTAATGAATATGTTAATTGATTCTTGTATTGTCAAGTATGAAAAATTTCAACTCAAATACATATTGAGAAATTGTTGGAAAAACAATTACAAGATTCCATTCCAACAAACTATATAAATTAAAAATAATGTCATTAAAGGTACCTGATATTAAAAAATCGAATATTAATATTGAAAAATATATATCATGTAAATATTTTATTTATATTGAAAAACATCTAACATTCTAAATTATATCATAAATTTTGTATAAAAAAATATTAATTTATTCCACCTACAAATAAACATATATAATAATATAAATACATATAAAATTTAACACTATATTCACGTATAATCCTTCAATATAAATTAAGCGATATATATATATATATATATATATATATATATATATATATATATATATATATATATATATATTCATTCTCTTTCGTTAAGGTTTAATTTAAATAATCGACATTTTCATATTCGCCATATTGTATTTTAATCTCTGCGTGTTTTATTATTGTTTGCTGAATATTCATGAAGTTGCCGTTGAACACTTTCATATATTTTATATATATATGTGTGTGTGTGTGTGTATGTGCGCTATATTGCAAATCGTTAAAATTATATGCGTGTTATCCGCGTATAACGCGGTTATTTTCGCATAACGCGAATATCGGACTTTACTATGAAATATTTAAATTATTTTAGTATTTTTACATTTATAACAATTAATTATAATTTGACGAAATTTAATTGCAAAACTGCGACAGTTTATAAAAGTTTTACATCATATAAAGTTTGTTGTAAATTGTAAAATGTAATAAATTACAATTAAATTTACATTATTATTATATTTTATACGTAATAGTCTTAGCATGTTAACTCGTAGTAAATAAGTTATAAATTAGCTTAATTATATAATATTTAGTAAACAATTTATATTAGTAATTTGTGTTGAAAATGTTTTACATTATATTTTTTATATATGAAAATGTAATATTATTTAGTAGATAAAAATCTCGTTAATAGTTATATTTTTAATATACCATACTATTTTATAGATAATTGAGTACAATTTATTTTTTAAAAAATTGACAAAAAAATCTCATATAATAAAAAAAAATATACGAATCAAAATTAATGTAAAAAAATTGTATATATTTTTTTTAATAAAAGTCATATATATTTAATGAAATATAATATAGAATAAATGAGATATTAGCATAATTTCAAATGCGAATACACGTTGTATAAACATCGCGACATCAGGTGAAATTTGACGACGTCATATTAAAAATTATATATATATATATATATATATATATATATATATATATATATATATATATATATATGAATTATGCACGAGCTTCATTTTTATTAGTTTAATTTACGAACCCTCAAATTTATCGCCGATTAAAGCAAACACGACACAAAGTTTTACCGCCCTTCGAGAGCGGGGAAGGTGAAGAGGCGAAGCGAGGCGAGAACTAAGGGCGGGAAAAAGAGAAAGCTAGGGCGAGGTGAGGCGGGATGACAGGGCGGTGTCTAGGGTAAGTAATATATGTACTAGTAATAATGTACTAGTACGTCTAAAAGTGGCCATAAGTAAAATCGAAGGGGGGCGGGGCGAAGGGCGGGGGCGGAGCTAGATAATAAACCTCGTAACAGAAGATCGACGTACGAGTAATTATTCTGCAAATGTGAAAGTAAAAGTAATTGTAGAATTTTGTAACTTTGCTATGTAACAAAACTTTTGTTATATCCGATTGGTTACAACGAAAGATAACTATAAACTTTAAAACTTATATATATATATATATATATATATATATATATATATATATATATATGTGTGTGTGTGTGTGTGTGTGTGTGTGTGCGCGCACATGCACATCAATTTACTCCCCATATTCAACCCCAGCCCTTACGAGGCTGATGAGCCGGAAAATAATTTATGGGCCGCACTGTATACGGCGCAAGCGAGGGGCGACACTGTATGCAGAAGTCATAAACCTTTTTCTCTCTCATTATTCAGCAAACGTCATAATTTATAATTTCGGCCGACCCTTGTTGTTTATTATTTCTTTGCTTGTCCGTTTTCACATTGCGATATTTCAAATATACGCTGTGGCTACAAAAAGAAAAATGAAATAATAAAAAAGCGAAATCATTAGAAAATGTATTTAATTATAATAAATTATTATAAAATGTATATTTTATTCTTATTTAAAATGATTGATTAATTAATTGATAATTGAACTTGAATTTCCATTTTAAGGAAAATATTTTAATTGTATATTATTGATTAAATCATGAAATAAAAAAATAATTAATTTCCATTAATTTATCAATAAATTGATAAATTCGTGTATTATCATCGAGAACGAGCAAATGTGCAAATTTTCAACACAATTAAACATTAAGAAGCGGTTGAAAATTCCATTACAAGTTTACACTCCGACAAAAGAACTAACAAACAAAGAGTGAAAATTAAATAAAAATGTGTTAAAAATATTTTTTTAATATAATTAAAAAAATATTACATATGGAATATTGAAAATTTATTATTATGTAAATATATATATGTGAGTGAGAATATATATTATACGCTAATGATTTCATATCGAACCCGATAGACCCGATAAAGGTTCGCGACATCTGCCAATAATATCAACTGGGGAACCGGAACCGCAGTCAGGGGTTCGTTGGCATCTCTCGAAAAAATAAAAAAATAATAAAATAAAAACATATTTATAATCGAACAACTTTTATTACCGACCGGGAAAATGACATGCAGAATCTTGGCATACAAATCGAAAAGGGTTGTCCATTTTTAGGGGATGAACAGAAATGGACAAATTGTAACTTGTTCTTTTTATTTATATACTAGAATAATTCTGCTAATCAACTCGTTTAATATATATATATATATATATATATATATATATATATATATATATATATATATATATATATATATATCTAAATATATAAAGGCGGAAAACTATTTTCTATGTTTTTAGTAGTGGAAATATTGCGTAAAATGGCCATCTTGTTCGGCAGCTGTGTACTTTCTCAAGATAACGTTTAAAGGGCCATAAAGGGCTAATGGCGATAATACGACCCTTTGAATGCTCGGCAATAAAACATCTCTTTTCCTTTTGACTATCTATGCGGTCTATTTATCCGTTTTTCACTGCTGACACACTTGGAAAATTGCTCGTTTTCTTTATTATTGTGTATTATTATATATATATATATATATATATATATATATATATATATATACATATATATTTTTTTGTTATTATGGTACACAATAGGAAAATGATACGCCTTAATCTCGGTAAACAGATTTCCGTATTTTGTATGCGACCTACGTTCGGGATTCTGGATTTATGGGATCAAATGGAAAATTCTCGATTCTGGATAATCGGATTCTGTATAACATTGTGTGTATGTGTATATTTTGAGTAAACAGAATTATGAAACCGAAATACGAAAATATCTCTTATCGTATAAAGAAAATATTTTACGTATTATATATATATATATATATATATATATATATGTGTGTGTGTATGTGTGTTATTTATTGCATATAATTTGATTTATAAGTCGAGTCATCAACTATATATTAAGTTTTAAACGTGATATTATAGTGACGCAATTTAACGCAATATATTGATATAAAAATATTTCAATTTATTATATCTTGCCGAAATTAATGAAATAAAAATCTTATTACAATATAATATTAATTTATTTATAAATTATTTATTATGTAAAAGAATTTAAATTTTAATACAATTCTTTAAAAAAAAATATTGCTTATAGTATATACAATGATTCAAAGATTTTCAATTTATTTATCAAGAATCTAAAATATTTTTTTTATTATAAGTAATACAATATTAATTATATAAAATTTGAAATAATTATACCGAATAAGTTCGCTAATTTAAAACGAAAATTTATATATATATATATATATATATATATATATAATATATACATATATATATATATATATATATATATATATATATATATATTATATATACATATATATATATATATATTATATATACATATATATATATATTACATATATACTGTAAATTTGGAAATAAATAAACAAAACAAAACTTAGTATGTTACAAAGTTCACGTCGTTCATCTACTAAAAGTGAGTAAGTTTCAGCAGTTCACAAAACTATACGAACAAGATTTGAACCCGAAAACCGCATTTATCTGCACAGTGAAAATAATATATATATATATATATATATATATATATATATATATATATATATATATATATATATATATACTATATACCGCAAAAAGCTGATACGATACTAAAATCGCACTCGCGAATCGAAAATGACACAACTCGTATATATAAAAAAATATAATATGAATCTAATAAAATTAAAATTTAGACAATTTTAATCGTTTTATAGTAAAAATGAGATTGAATAAAAATGTTCAAAGATGCAATTTGAATATTCATAAGCTATCGAATGTATGATTCGATTCAACATTCTCTAAATTCCTATATAACGCACAAAGAGTCGAGTGTCCACGACGGAATTAGGGTTGTAATCCGGTTTAATCCGGCGATGGTTCAAGCTTAATCCCCGGTCAGACATTACCATATGGAATTGGCTGTATAGGGAAGGGGGGGAGGGTGAATTAGAAGTGGAATTCGGTGGTGGAAATGACGTCGGCGATCGCTTTTTAAAAGCGGATTTTTCGTGAGGACGCACAACGATAAGACATTTTTACGACGAATTAGAGCTTTTTAACAATTCATTTAAGGGCAATTAACGAAATCGGTCTGTCGTTAAAACCCTTATATATATATATATACATATATAAAATCTATTTAATGGGTGTTTTCTACGATAAAAAAATCAGTATGAGGATAGAAAATAGAGTTAACTACATATTATTAATTAGAAGTTAAAATAGGAGTTTTAAATACATGTTTGGTCATCGTAGTAAAGTTAATATATTATACATAAGAAGCTGCTTAAACGGACCATCTAAGTGCAAAAAAAAAACTGTGATATGTATTGGAAATTTTCATTTTGATTCTGATAAGCGGTTGAACCTATTAACCAGAGTTTCCATTAAATAGCTTGTATAAAAATTGTATATAATTCAATAAAAGACCAATATGAAAATTTATTAATGCGTGTAGTTTATATATATATATATATATATATATATATATATATATATATATATATATATATGTATATATATATATATATATATATATATATATATATATATATATATATATATATATATATATAGTTTTAATTTTGGAAAAATCATACGATACGAATGATTTAATTTATAACAAATAATTTTCAAAAGGATAAAAAAATATATTTTTTATATACAGAAGTACATAAAATTTTTTAGAATAATCTAAAAAATTTAATAAAAAAAACTAACTTCTTATATATTCTGAAAAATATTGTAATGTCATCGATTTATTTCAATATAAAATATTTGTATTTCATATCAATGTCGCATTTTTGGACGAAAATATTGTAAGAAAATACAAGTGTTTCTCAATTTTTTTTTGAGAAAAATTGTTCTATTATATTGTATATTAATTTAAAGCATTATGATATAAAATATTTTTACATTGTATATATCTTTTATTAATTAAATTTCGTTCTCGAATTGAAATATTATAATCAATATAAAAATCAACAGTATATAATAAATTATATATATATATATATATATATATATATATATATATATATATATATATATATATATATATATAGTATATTATATTATAAATTGTTGAAAACGGACAAAAAAATATAATTAAAAAATGTTCCACTCTGTGAACAACACGTATTTTGATGAAATTTTTATGTGCGTTGAATAATTTCACATTTTATGAATTACTCTATTCCAGAAACGGATGAAAAATGTGCGAAATGCAAATTTTGAAGATATAAAAGTGTTGCACACAGATGAAAATTGCATCATAGAGAAAAAAGGGTAGAATAAAATATGCTCGTAAAAAAGAAATTAGGTAGCGAGAAAAAGAGATGAAAGGGTTCGTGTCAAATACATGTTTATTACCATAAACAAACCCCTTCAAGTTAGGCGGTGTCCAAACGATCTTCATGATTTTTATTATTATTATTACATTTTTGAAATAAAAATCATTGTTTCAAAATAAAAAATATATAAATATTTTTTTATTAGAAATATAAAAATATTTTTTTTTTGCTTAATACATGTTGAGTGGTATTGAATTAATACATATTTTATTTTGAAAATTTAATTATAAATTTTATATTGAAAGTTTTAATCGAATTTTAATTATTGTTAATTCACGCGAAAATTCGACAATTTTCTTCACCGCTGATGACGACCGCATTCGCGCGGTTTAGAATATCTGACGCTGCTTAAAATTTCAACGATTCTTAAACTTGATAATGAGTATAATTTGCGCTAATTTCTTTTTTCACTTATTTCAATGGAATAGAATATATATATATATATATATATATATATATATATATATATATAAATTCATAAATATAGTATTATTTTTAAATAATTTTGGATTTCGGTTTCATATCTGAATATGTATAAAAAAAACTATTTTTCAAATAAATATTTCATGAAAAACTAATATATTTTGAATCGTATAAATATATAAATTTTAATATAGCTTGCAATATTCAAAGTTCACTGAACATTTAATGCACGTAAATATTCAGGAAATATAATATACAACCCAACTTGAAAGTTATTTGAATAGAAAGAAACGTGAAAGTTTTTATAAAAATAAAATAAAGAAAGTCTTCTGAAAGTATAGAAAAAAAAACATAAGTGCATAAGAATCGTATAAATGTTGAGAACAACGCGAACAATGCTAAAACTGCGGGAGGCTAAACTCGGGGGCCGCAGTAGGTGGAGTTGGTCAATAAAAAGCATTCCCATAGTTGTAAAATTACATTGAGGGGGCGGAATGAAGCCGAGCTGGCCCCCCAGTGGAAAAGCGAAAATTTATATTTGTCGGTACGTAATGGAAAATAGGATGAGAACTGGAAAGGAGGGGGGCGGGGTCCAGAAAATGGAAAACTCGAATAGGAAAGAGGAAGGTGGGGAGGGGAGGGAGAGTTGTAAAAAGATCCGACCGTAGTTTGTACTGTCGAATCGAGAGATGAGACCAACGCCGGTGACTCGGTTCAGTTTTATGCGTGTGTGTGTGTGTGTGTGTATGTACATTTTTGAGTGCTCATTAACGAAACGATAGGGTAGAAATGGCACGACCCGACGCATAGAGGGTTAAAGTCGAACGGCACTCGACGACGCCAATTTCGGCTATTGGGTCAACCCGTCAACGACCGGACGAAACGATTATTACCGGTAGATTACACGCTCTTGATATTCATATTGAATTTTATTATATCACACGTAGAAAACAACATAATATATGTATATATGATAAATAAAAATTAATATTATTGAAATTTTATTCATATTTTTATTATAGTGTGTTGTTAAATTTGATCATTTAAAGCGTTTTTAATATTCATACATTATAAAGTCAACGTGTACATCATAAATATATTTTAAATTTCAAATAAAAAGAAACCCGTCAGTGAAGTGTTAATATTTATTATAAAGAACGACGATATATGATGCTGAAAATGTACATACAATATTTTAAAATTATTTAAAATAATTCTAATAAATAAAAATTGATGATAAAATATAGTTTTATTTGATTGTGATATATGGAAGATATATAAGTTGTTATTATATTTTAAAATAAACTATATTGCAGTATATATAAAATAATAATTGAAAATTTTAATAATAAATTAAAATCTATTATTTAAAAAAAAATAATAATAATTTTAAATTATGTTGTATCTAAATAATATTGAAATATTTTTGGTGCAAATTTTTAAATATATATTCGAAATTTTAATAATAATAATAATTTTACAAAAAATTAATAGAAGAAATAAAAATATAATTTTTGACTAATTATTTTCATTAATGTGAGGGTAGAAGAATTTAATACTTTTGATATATTATATAATATGATATGAAATTAAGATCAATCGCATATTAAATATTTTATTTTAATTTATTTTTTTAATAAATAAATAAAAAAAAATATTACATATAATATTAAATATATAACAAATTATTAAAGTCAACGATAAGTCTAATTTGACAAACGATTACACGCTGTTGAACGCTAATTGATTTATTACACATGCTGGTTACTCTTTTTCGTCGTGAGAACTCAGGGGTTATCAATTGAATGATAACCAAATAATGAATTTATAAGCTAACTTTTGTCAACGTTAAAACACAAACTAATTTATTAATTTTATATTATAATATACAAAGAAACCGCTAGTAAAAAATATTTTTCCAATTTTTAATTATTAATATATTATAATAAATCAGTGTTTCTCAACCATTTTCTGATTTAATTTTTTTTATGAATTTTTTTTGGCCGATTTTTCTATTAGTATTTAATATATTTATAGACTTTTAAATATTGTATTTATTTAGAAGATTTCAAATATATTTATAGAATATATGACATGTGAATTAATATGTATTATTGTCAACAACCCTTAGAGACAAGCGCTTGTCGTTTATAATATTGTAATATTATACAACATCCGATGCATTGTTCATGTTACAACCCTTGTCATGCATATAATAATATATCTAAATAATACACGAATAAATCACACAATTAGCTCAATTTCTATCCACAACACACAATGAAGAATAATAGTCCTAATGTAAAACTGCATATATGAGAAGTCAGAATGCAGAAAGCATGCACTATGTCACCGTTTCTACACAAAACAAAACAAAAAAATATGCAGACGAACAACCTTATTCATGAATACAAACGAGAGTTAAAGAGACAACCGGCTAAAACTATTCTAAAGCCTGCAGAATAAAAAAAAAATCACCCCTCATCGAATAAAACTGCGCCAAACTATCGATTGTGTTCGAGAGGGATGAGGGTTTTTGAAGATAGGCAGTGCCGTTGTTTGTTTTCCGATCGCAAATTTCGATAGAATAATTTTTCATATAGCAATTATTGGGTTTAGATGGATGGAGACGAGATGGGGCGGCGATAGATAACGTGTCGGGCCCGACATTTGTCTAATTGCGAAAGTTGAACACTCGGAAAAGTCATCAATCATAATTGTCGCTAAAATTGATACTGGCACGCACGTTTTCATTGTTCATAAAGATCTAAATACTAGTTAAAAACAATAATAGATTTCTATATTATGACTTTAATTAAATATATTATGTAATAAAATTTTGTACTTCATCGTCTCCAATTTTATATTTAATAATTAATTAATTTTAATTTTATATAATTCTAAACTACATAATTTATTTAATGATTATTGATTCTAATGTCTAATTTTAATAATTAATAATCAGTAAATCGATGAATATCACTGTAGAATTCATTTTATAATCTCGTTAATATATAAAAATCTAATTAATAACGAACTTCATAAATTCCATTTCGTCATTAGTGTGAACAATGCTTAAAATTTAACACATAAAACGAACGAAACGAAACACTTCTACGTCGATTGAATATGCCGAACGCGTATCGTCAGGAACAAATCTAAATAAACGAATTAGTGAATGTGCAAATTTACTAGCTGCTGCAACGTGAGCGATCGATATGTTGTTGTTGTATTAGTCGAATGCAAGTGCGATTGCGGCGCCGGTTCATACATGATTTATGCGTCGCACTTAATTAGTCAAGATACGAATCGAAATCTAATTTTCAACGAGGAACCGGAGAGCTTTTGTCGAAAGCGCTCCGAAAGCTTGTGTGGCACAGTTGCCGTTGTTCGAATCGCAGCTTAATAGTCGGAGAATATGCGCGATATATGCGAATTGCATGCTTTATTCATTAAAACGAACAATTGAGCAATATATACGTAGCAATATGGTTCTCAAATAGTTATAGTCAACTCTGTGAATTGGTTGCATGTAATATTTCCAACATTATATTATATATACGTGAACAATTTCTTTCAAAAATATTTTTATAAAATTAAACGTTAATATTCAATATACATAAATAAAATTTATTTTAAATTAGTAAATAAATATTGAATGTATATTTTTCTTTTTATCCCTTTAATATAATAATTATGATCCATTCCGAGAAAAATCTCGGGTTTGATAAAAAGTTACTACAAATCAGTGATAAAAAAACTATTACGAATATTCAGTTTACTTTTGATAAATAACACGATAATTTTCATTTGCTTTTTATGAACTAAAATTATTATATAATTCATCGCATATTATCCATAAATAAAATTACAAATTTTCATCCTTCAAAATATATATAAAAAATATTATTTGATATGTTGAGCGAAATTATTAATATTATTCTAGAATAAATTATTTTTATATTTATTAAATTAATTATAATATTTTTTTTTAATTATTTTAAGATGAAAATAAAATTAATAATGCAGTTTATATAATTAAAAATTTTCATATTATTTATTAAATTATATATAAATTTTAAATTTGATTATATATATATATATATTATATATATATATATATATATATATATATATATATATTGTATCATATTTTAGATATTATAATATGTGTGTGTGTGTGTGTGCGTTACACAAAAGCATCAAAGTGTCACATGTCGAGCAAACGTCAAATGACATCGACGACGATAACAATATCCGATACGTAAACACATAAAAGCTTTCAATATGTACTATGACGATAATAATAGCGCATCAACGTCAAATTTTCCCGGAAAATGCAACGAAAACGCTTATTTATTACCTATCATACGGTAACAAACAACGTAATCAAAACAAAAAGGACATAAAGACTGAAAGCTTTCACGTGGAAAACAATAAATTCCACGTCTATACTTATGAGAAAAGTTTATCGCGTAAACGTTATATGTATGACATTTATAATGAATAATTTTTATACACTTGTATCCATTGTTTTTTTTAAAACGTTATATATATATATATATATATATATATATATATATATATGTTAGTATATGACTTTTGAACTAGCGCTGTAAGAAATTCCGATTGTTGAGTAAGCAACAGCTGTTTCGCTGCGAAAGTGTTTCGGTGAAAGTTGGGGAAAGTCATGGCCAAATTCAAGAGGTTCCGTTGTGTAAGTGCGGGCGGCGTTTCGGCGGGCGGTTTATGGTGGTCTCTGTGTAGTTTAAGGGTGGGCACGAGAGCGGGTATGAGGACGGTTTTACGTGGTTCTCCCGCGGGGCAACCGTGTTATGGGTTTGGGGTTGCATTTCCCGCTGCAACGCCGGGTATAAACGAAATCGTGTTAGGGTTGTCACGCGATTACAATTAAATTTAATTTATATTTGTATTATCATCAATTTTTAATTATACAATATAATTAATATATAATATATTAACATGTAGGCCTATTATTATAGTGAGGTGTTGCCGAATATTACTACGATTTATATATATATATATATATATATATATATATATATATATATATATATATATATGTATCGTAATGGGTTATTATGGCTAAAAGTTTCGGTTGAATTTATCATGGAAAAAAATGACGCCCATTTTTTGCAAATTACACCATATATATTGTAAATGTCGTTCGCAATAAAATATTCTAGTGGCCGAATAGCCGAATAGCATGCAAAATATAAATCTAATATGAAATTTATATTTTCAGGTACAAATGTGATATATATTGCATAATTTCAATGTAAAATTTATTTATATAATATATTAAAATTGACTGAAAAGTATGCCTAATATTCTTCATATTGTATCATTTTTTTAATACGGATGTAATCGTTTTTTTTAGTTTATAAACTAAAACCGTTTTATTTCGAAATTAAATACAAATATTTTCATGAATAATCTATTTTTTTTTTCAACATTCAAAGATTTTTAACAGCGCCAAAATGTAAATCTTATTATTTAATAACGCCAAAATAATTTTATATTACATAATCATATATTAAAAATATTATCATATATATGAAATTATAGTGTTATCGCCGCGATCGCCGTCGCGCGCCGCCGGGGTCACACTCGAATACTGCTTTATTTTTACAATTTAATATTAAATGATCTTTACAAATTTTATACTTTTTTTTCCTATAATCGTCATTTAAATTTATTATTTATTTTGTTTTATTTTTAAATTCAATTCGATTAAGATCTGATATATGATATAATAAAAAAAACCCTTGTGCGATTACGTAAACAGATCCGCTTGTTATTTAACAATATAGAATTATAAAATATGTATAAAAAAATGAATTTATACAAATATTTAAATTTTAAAATATTAATCATTATAAATAATATATTGTGCATTGTAATGGCAACCCTGAATTGAGTTTTGGCGAAAGGGACAACCAGAGGTGTCAGTATGGATTTGCCATTTGGTAAAGCGCCTGCGCTCGTACTGATAGTACGGAAACGTGAACGGGGCGAATTAAACCATGGTATGAGGTTGGCTTTCCCCAGGAATCTGCCCCACACCCCCACACCCCTAAACGGGATAGCTGTGATGGTAAAAGGGAAAAAGGGTGGTTTGTATCCTGGGGTGCGATATGGCAATGGCAACGGTGGCGTAGAACGGTACCCGGTCTCTAGTCGGCGAAGGTTTTCCCCGACAAGGGATGAAAACTCGCGGCGGAAAAGCGAGCACCTGAGATGCAGCATAAACATACCCGAAGGCTCCGCGAGGCCAATTTTCGCACGGCATCCTTATATTTATCGCGGCGGCGGTTTGCATTATTAATTAATAAAATCGGATAATTTAATAATTGCAAAACGGACGAACAAAACGACGTTAAATCTGTTCAGCAATAGCAACAACAAAAAAAAATCCACTTTATATATATATAATATTTTATAATTTAAAAATAATTAATTCAAACGCGTTATTTATGAATGTGTAAAGCGGTAAAAAGTTTGAAAATAACGTAATTTATTATTCGGTAAAAATTTTGCAAAAAGTTCAAAACGAGAAAGCTCCGTCTGCACTTCGACGTTTTTCACGTCTTTTTCACGACGGTTCTTTCGTGATTTTTCTCTCTCTCTCTTTCTTGCCGTTTTCATTCGACAAAATCTGAAAACTTTTGCACGTCATCCGTCTGAAATACTGTAATTAAAACACTTTTATATTTATTACATTGAAAATTACCACTAATATACATATTCATGATTAATATATATATATGGTATATATAGAATTTAAATGGAAATAAAATTAGAAAAATTTTGATGAAGTTCACAATTTAATTATTTAGTAGTAATAAAGACAAGTAAATTAAATTTAATACTTTTAATGAATAAATAAAACTCATGAAACGTTATTTTTTAACGTAAATACAACATATATTTGATATTTTTATATTGAAAGGTGAATTGCAAATATGAAAGTTGAAAAGCAGTAAATAAATAAACAGTGAGTGAAAATTTGATGACATCAATTAAATGCACTTTAAAATATATAATAAAATGTATAAAATAAAAATAAAATATTTGACTTATATTGGAGTTTATATAGGAAAAAATACTAAAATATCTATAATTTTGATTGTATTATTTATATGCAGTGATATATTGCTAATTAAAGATTTGTAAAAGTTGAATATTTTAAAAGAACGGAATACTTTTATTTTGTAATAAATATGTTTTACTTAATCGCAAAAAACCCGGAATAACCAATTCGCGTTTAATTGCCCGTAAAATCGTCCCGAAGCAACGTCGAACGGAAAAAAAACAGGAAAAGTCCGGCCAACTTTCCTTTCAGATTTTCTTCCCTTATCACATTATTCCGAAGAATGAACGCGGAAAGAGGTAGTTATAAGATGAAAAAAAAAAATACAAAAACACACACACACACACACGTATATTTTTGTTATTTTTATTTTGTCGTAATAAATATGTATGTCTCTAAGCAAAAAAAAAAAAAAAAAATGGGGGGTTGATAAGGGACAGGTCGCCGTGAGTGGCAAAGCTGTGTCTCTTTTTTTTCTTCTTTTTCTTCGGCGTTTTTCCTCTACAATACGGAAAAAGCTCGGGGATGTTGATTGTGAATTTTCCGACTTTTTTACCGTCGTCACTCCTCAACCCCAACAATTTTTTTTTATTTCTATCCTCCCCCTCGTCCCTTCGTACCCTCTTTGCCGCTCCGTTATGGAGTTGCAAAATTTTCCCGTAAATACGTGGGGTGAGTGCCGATGAGATACAGCCTACTATTTCCCCTCCGTTTCCAGGGGTTGTTAATTTCATATCACGTACAGATATATACGTATACGTTGTCATATAAACGTATATAGTAAAGGCCAATTTCGTTATATTATTATAGCACCGAAGCAAATTATTGTAATGTATTCGCTATTTGAGAATCGCTTATTGTTATATTTCGAAATTGAAAACTCCAAAGATACACAAATATAAATCAATATATATTTTATATATAATATAATCATTTATATTCGTTGATTTTTTTTTTGAATATTTCATTCATATTTCATTTGCGATTCAAACTCATCTAAAAGTTTTACGAAAGCCACAATAACAAATATATATATATATATATATATATATATATATATATATATATATATATATATATATATTCTCGATAAAATTTGCATAGTTTTCTACGAAACAATGAATACATTAGATCGGCATTTTGCGAACTTTAAGCCGCAACAAAACCCAACAGAAAACCCAAAGTTATAATTAGACCCTTTTAACTAACTATAAATTATTTAGTAAATAGTTACGACACGAACGATAAATTTAAATACTAATGCATAACATAATCCAGTTACATATGAGAAGTTTTTTTTATTATTTTTTTAACTACAGTCGTTTGAGCTCTCTAAATCTAAATAAATTATATAAGTAATAAAGATTTCATCTATTCAATTATTTTAATTATGCAATGATAATTTCGTTTATTTTTATATTAAATTTTTGAAGTACTTAAAATATCAATAAAAAATATTGAAATATTATTATATTTTTTCATGTGAAAATGAAAATTAATATCCACTTTATAATTTGAAATTTGATATATTATAAAATAATATAAATTTTCTAACATGAAAAGCGATAATGAATGTATAAATTTATTTATATATAAAAAAAATATTAAATTACTGTTTTGACCGATTTTTGTAATCATTATGTCATATTTTTATAAATATTTATTAATAAAATTCATGAATAAAATATTAGTAAAATGTTATTTTCATATATAAAATTTATGATATATAAATTAATACATAAAAAAATACACTTCTGCTATCTTTTATTCTATTATCAGATGTTTATATAATATTCAATGATCATTAATAAAAGTGAAACAATATAACACCGTCATATAATAAACCACCCGGAAATAGACCCGATAAAGCACAATTAAAACGATCCTATCTACGACCAAAACCTGAGGGTTAAAGATGGCGTAGAGCTTTCGGAAAACGGAGATACAGCCTATATATATATATATATATATATGAAAATGGAACGGGGAAAAGACAGAATGTCAGAGAATGGAAACGGTCACTAGATAAGGGAATAAATAGACGTAATTCCCTTTATTTCTGATGTCTACGTTTTTCCTCGGAAACACAACAACTTTCAGTTTAAACGATTTCAGTTTACAGTTGTGCTACAAACTTTCAGATGGTAAAATTTCGACCGAGTTTCACACAATCGGGCACAAAGTATCCGAAATTTTAAACCTTATATATAAAAATAATAATAGAAAAAAAAATAGTACTTTGATTTTTAATTTGAGAACTCGCTTCGATATTTTTTTTTAAGGGTAAAAATGTACGTGACTTGATTTCGATTCGACTTTTCCATTACTCGGCCGTTAATTATTTAAGAAACTTTTTATTTATATATCGGTCGTCTGGAATACGTAATTTTTCATTAACTATTAATTGTGAAACTTTATACTGTATAAAATCAATTTATAAAATAAAATACTGACACTTAGTTAAATATATATATATATATATATATATATATATATATATATATATATATATAGTATTATATAACGCATATCAATTTACAAATTACGACTCTAATATGAGAAAGTGAATTTTCGTGTAATATTTATTTTTAAATAACGCGTGATAAAATAACACGATATGATTTATGACAATGTCAAAATGTCACAAAACGTATATATATATATATATATATATATATATATATATATATATATATATATATATAATCAAATTATTAAAATTTTATAAAGTAACTTATATAAATTATTCAGTAAGTTAAATTTATCATTAAATTATATAACAATACGAAATGTACCGTTTTATTACTTCTCAATCAGAAATCAGTATCATATATAAACAATTTAAAAATTGAAAATTTCACATGTAAATAATAAAATTATATACTTCTGTATAAATTTTATGGAAAAATAATATTTTTTATTAAAAAAATATTTTGAATAAAAATAATAAATTTATATTTTATTTTTTTAATATGAAATATTTGAAATACAATAATAATAAAAAATCGAATAAATCATTTAATTTAATAAAATCCAATTCCGCGCTATTCAATCTAATTTTTCCGCTCGGGTCCGTGCAGTCGGAAAAGTTCAGACACTGAGATTTTCCCGACGAGATAAATCGACCCCCATTTAACTTGGACAAAATTCGTAAAATTTCAACCGAACAATTCACAACGAGACTCCGCCCCTTCTGCCTTTTCTCTTAAAATCTGAGGGGAGGGGGGCCGCTATCGAAAAATTGGCGGGGGAGGGGGCGCTACCGAATTAATTTTATATTCGTCAAAAGGCTGCGACTTACCTGTATGGTTTCTTCAGCTGAATACTTGGTTTCATGAGCGGCCATTTCGTGGGATTCCCCATTACACATTTAGACCGGATTACTTTTCGTCCTGAAACAATTTTATCATTTTATAAATGTAATATAATACTATATAAAATATATAATTTTCATCTGAGAAATTCATCTTAAAATAAAACGATATAAAAATTATATATATATATATATATATATATATATATATATATATATACCATATATATATATATATATATATATATATATATATATATATATATATACCATATATATATATATATATATATATATATATATATATATATATATATATACCATATATATATATATATATATATATATATATATATATATATATATATATATATGAAAAAAATATTTATATTTATATGACTTTTAATATAGAATTTTCATGACTATAAAAATTTAAAAACAAAATGAATATATTATATTTAAATTTATAGAATAAATATTGCGAACAGTTTAATTAAACAAACAGCTAACAATATATATATATATATATATATATATATATATATATATATATATATATATATATATATATATATATATATTAAAAACTGAACGTTATTTATTATGCTCATAAAATATAGTTTTTCATTGTTGAATACATTTTTAATCCTGCGAAAAAATAACGATGCTGATATTTTTTACAGAAATAGAACGAATATTTTACATACGTTAATATATCAAAATTTAATAAAAAAAAAATAGATACATATATATATGCATAACAAATAAAATAAAATATTATAGTAAAAATAATTCCAATACATGATAGTTAAAATTATTATTTGATACTATTAAAAAAAATAATATAATATATAATTAATTTTGATA
>JANIJI010000001.1:8070000-8147500 GCA_024500535.1 Leptonema lineaticorne
TGTACTGTTTGTTGGTTTATCTGAGTGAATTTTTTATCTAATCGAATTGAAATTTTGCATACTTGCTCATTTTCGATGACAATAAATTTTAATTAATTAAAATTTCTATTATAAATTATAATTTTGGAGTCTTTTTCCCTTGTTGTTTTATATTTTGTTTTCGACTCTTACAATTAAAGAACGACAAATATTATTTCTATTTAAACTTTTGATTATCATTAAATACGACATTTTTTTATTGAATCATGAATTTTAAAAATTTGATCAAAAACACAGCTCCATGTGATCTAAGTTTTAAAACATATAATGTGGTGGTTTTCCATTGTCTTCCACATTACAGTGCTAGAAATCAAATATCTAATTTTTTAAATACAGAATATTTTTCTTGATTTTATATATTTTAAAATTGTATGAAATTTCTGGATACTTTTGGATCTAATTTTACGACCCACATTCACACCCTGATTTTACATCAAAGGATGTTCACCCTTAAAATAAAAATAAAAACAACCACCTATCACCATAATGAACATTTGCAAAAGTCTTGAAAAAGTTTTTGAAGCACGATTCTAGAGTACGACTTATTGGAGAATATTTTTCCACGTGTAACGTTATTTTTCATCGACCTCATAAGGGATGGGGGTTGATTAAAAACATTTTCAGGTTTTACAAATTGCCTTTTTATTCATTTCGAATCGCGTCGATTCGTATCGCGATCGCCATTAAGCGAATAGCATTTTTCATATGTGCGTCTAACAAACGAGCCCTCTGATTGCAATCGCGAAAAAAAAAGAAAAATAATTAATATTTACAATAAAAAAGGGGGGGTGAATCATATTTTTATATTTAAAATAGTATAATAAAAAATAATATAACACGAAAACATTTTTTTTAATATTCAATAACCAATATTTATACGTGAAACAAGATTTCGATCGAATACATAATATAATACAAATAATTTTTTTTAATCAAAATCACAGTTATTTATCGTTCAAATTCACCCTTATTATTTGCGCAGTGAATAGAAATAAAAACAATTAGACGTAGATAGGTATCATTAAATTATTTCATCTCTCAGCAAGCGCAAATAGTTTTATTATGTTTCCGATTCTATCAGAAATACTATGAAATCGATCGCATAAAATTGTACGTCGCGACGAAAAGGTTCACAATATAGTGAAAAACAGGGGTTGTCAAGTTTTTTTTTAATTTTTCTATAAGTTTATTATAAAATTTATTATAATTTTTATTTATTATATATATCAACGGTCGACAATATATATCAAAAAGTGACTTGTTTTGTTTTCAAAAATGCACTCATATTTTTTTTAATAAATTAATTTTTTTTTTGGAGGAGTACTCGAAAATGTAGAAAAAAAATTAACATATTTCAAAAATTCTCTTTTTTAACGAGACCTTAAAAAATAAAATTAAGTCGAAACAAGAAACAAAATTTCTGCTCTCAAAAAAAAATCTTTGATATTAACATTTCTTCGACGCTCATATTTTGATCGATTTTGAATCGCGGCCAAAATAAGTTACTGACCCCTGATATATATTATAATATAATATATTCGTTACTTTTAAATGATATATTATAGTATTTTACTTATATATATATATATACATATATATATATATATATATATATATATATATATATATATATATATATATATATATATATATATATATATATATTATAGTGATATAAATATAATTTTAATTAATATGAATATATACTCAAATTAATAATTATTGATATATATAATTGTCTAATATATATATTTATATTTTACATTTTTAAAATCATTTGGACCGCAAATCGATTGCGAACCATAGTTTAATATTATATGCGATAAGAGTGACCGATAGAGAGGTTAGAAAAGTGTATACGACGCGATATTCAAAGCAATTTAGATAAGCTAAAAGATGCTTTTCTAAATCTAAATCAGTATATATATATATATATATATATATATATATATATATATATATATATATATATATATATATATATATATATATATATATATATAAATTCTTATATCGATATTCGACAACGTCTGGCGGCTATAATTTGATTTTTGTTGTCGATGTTGTGAATTTTGTTCTGCTTTTTTTTTTGTTTATTTTGGTTTCACTTTCGACACGAGGAAGAAGGGCGAATTTTGACAGGTGAGCTTTCAAAAATGGCCGTCGAAGCGCTGCATGTACTGTTTTAGAAACGCGTCACGTGTTTTATCACCCCATACTATTTCAAATAACTCGAATGATACAGTGATAGTCAAACTTTTAATAATTAATAAATTTTAATTAAAAATTATATAATTTTATTTTGTATTAATTTTGTCAAAATATCATACATATCATAAATCATTGATCTTTTTTCGAAAATGATGCATAATTTTCAGTTTCCAAATAATATATTCCACGTGTCGATGAATCGGTCCAAAATCCCATATTAGCCTTATTATTATCAGAACATTGTCCATTTTTAAATTTATTCCAATTTTCACATTTTAAAGCAACATATTTATCGTTTTTTATACTATCTACATAATATAAAACAGCTATATAATGACTACAGAAATTTTCATTATTGCACACGGGCTGAATTTTTCCTCCGTTCGGATAGAAATCTACATGACCTAAAATTTTATATATATATATATATATATATATATATATATATATATATATATATATATATATATATATATATATATATATATATATATATATATATATTTCAATTCATATTAAACTTAAATATCAAAATATTTTACCCATCGGAAATCTAATTCCATATAATTGTGTATTAGTATGAATCACATCCACAAAAGCAGCATCATCAGACGTTAATCTTTCTCTAGAAGGATTGTCGTTATAACAAAGACCTGAACCTTCGATTGCACTGATTCTATCTAATTTTTTCATTGTTCGCCTTTTAAATGCTTTTCCGGCATAACTTGCAGAATAAACGCCCAAATCATATCCAATCAAATGAAAATTTTTCACACCTTCTACAAATATAAAATATTTACATCGAAAAATAATAGATGATTATATTATATAATTTAATTTTGATTAATTAAAATAATAACGTTCATATAGATTCGCCAAAATTTCACCAAGAGTCTCTCCTATATGTTTAGTATATTCAGACGAATATATATATTCATCACACATCATTAAACCCTGTTGTAATACGAAAACGTTCGCATTTCCGGATTCATCCAAAATTTTCGCTAATTGTAAATAATTATATGACATAAAACGATTACAAAATCCGTGTATTATTATAGTTACGGGTAATTTACGATCGTAATTCTGAATATCTTTGAACATATCGTCGAATGTGTGTGACGAATGGATAATTTGTCTAAAAATGGCAAAAATAATTTGAACTAATTCAATATCTAAAAAAAAAATCATAATAAATTTATGAACTTACCGTCATATTTTTATAATAGTGAGTAATATAAAATTGTTTTAATAATAAACTTGTAGGACTAAATAGATCCATTGTTAAACGCACAGGTTTCAAGAATTTGGTGCCTAGGATTTTTTTTAATATTATGCTATATTATTATATTTAAATTTATATATTATTAAGGACAAATGATTCATAGACGACAAATCTAACCGGTTTATCATTATCAGACAATAAATATATTAATAATTAGAAAAAAAATATTTTACAAAGAACAGGCATTGAAATAACTATATTTTTGAGAACTATAAAAAATTATGACTTGAATCAAAAAACTTTTAAATATATTAAATTTAAAATAAAATTGTACAATATAACTTACAATTTTTATAAACATTTTTTGCAATTGTATCACCAATTATATTTTTTGATCTTGATAATCCAAAACATTCGATATTAACGATAAAAAATAATGACATACATATTATAAATATAATAATATTAAAATTCATTACGAATATATATAATATAGAAATAGTTAAAATGGTTATGTTAAATAATATAGATGTTTTAACCAGTTTGAACGTGTTTGTTAAAATGATTTTTTAAGAAAATAAATTTCCTATTATATAGTATTAAATGCTGAAAAAAAAACGCGCACATGAAAACGTAATACATATTTTTTTTATATTTTTTAAAAAAATAGTTTTATATGCACAATAAAAATTCAATAATTTTACAATATTAAATTATAAGGTGTTTTTTTCTATAAACGTCTCAAAAACACGGTACGTTTTACATATTTTATTATTATTAAATATTTTGTAACAAAATAATTATTAATAAAATAACATATAGCGATGTATTTATAGCAAATTACGTATACAATTTTATCAAATCCCTTTCTATTATGATAAATAAATAAAAAAATTATTCAAAACACGTTTATATTTTCATACATATTATATGTTTTTTATAGTTCAAAAAAAAAACACTTTTTTTATCTATGAAAATTGTTACTTTAAAATAAATAAAAAAATTGTAATATAGTTAAACAATAAGTTTAATTTGAAAAAAAAATATATTTACATGTATAAAATGTTAGCTTCAAAGTGTAAAAAGCGTTATAACTCAAAAAAAATATGAACATTATCATAAATTATTAGATCGAATATGACAAAAAACTTCTTCTATAAAACACGTTTTTTTTATATTATTTTTATTTTTTTTTAAATTTTATTTATATATTTAAAAAAAACTATTTATCGACAGTATTTATTAATAAAAATCACATTATCTCTTATGACGTCTAATTTTACTATTTATTATCCATATGTCATATAAAAGCATAAAACTTGTAACGTAACATATAATAAGGTCTTTGACCTCATTTCTAATATCACGAAAAAACCATCTTCATCCTTTTGTAAGGGCATATTATATTTCAACCCATTTTTTTTTATTCTTCTTTTTTTTTAAAGGTCCAAAAAACACCGGTTCTACGACTAGAATCGAATATCAATGAAATCAACAATATTCAATATATATATATATATATATATATATATATATATATATATATATATATATTTTAAATCTAGTACTCGCAACAACACAATGAAAAACAATTTCTGTAAATTAAGGCACCGCCCCATTTACGTCGGTTATGATTTTATATTATATTTATTTTATTTTTTCTTTCAAAAAAAAAACACCATTCATTTCCGTTCCTCATTCAGCTCATGATAAAAAAGGGCACGATGATATACGGTGACATATATTCGCACAGGGTACAAAATGAGTGAAGGGATAATGAATACAAAAAATAAAAAAAGGAAAAACGTACTCTATCCGCCTTCATGGTTCGTCGCCTGCCCTTAAAGGAACATGACTATCTGCGTCTCTTTCGCACGTGCCGAAAAATATCTAGATGAAAAGAGACGGATATACGAAGGCACTTTAGTTTCGACACTCGAGTAAACTGCATCAGACACCTTTGGGTATTCTTCGTGGCCGCTAAAGAAATTGCAACGGTAAGATTTCATCAAACAGAGTAAATTACATGTATTGTGCAAAGAATATACTATATATTATATATATATATATATTTATATGAAATAGCCTTCCGGGGAGGGATGAAGAAATTCAATTAATTAATTCTAGTGCCGTACGCACGACAGGAGCTCGTTAATATGAAATCGAAAGGGGGCAGAAGAAGCTGGAATAATAATTTGAAATAAAAAAAAATAAAAAAAATGAAAAAAGCGATGGACGGGATTCGTTTTAAAACCGAGAAGTCAATCAATGGTTAAAAGGGGGTGAATAATTATTTTTTCATCATTAAAAAGCTATTCGACGATAAAGACTCTCAAAGTATGAATAATGATCACTGATCACCTTTTGTATGGAATAAATTTTTGTAAAATATTTTCTACTTCAAATTTAACTTCTTAATTTTTATTTACGATAGTATGAAATATTTTTTTTATAATATATATATATATATATATATATATATATATATATATATATATATATATATATATATATATATATATATATATATATATATATATATATATATACCTAGATGGCGCTGTTTTAAAATTCAGATTAATAATTGTATAAAATATTACAAAATATAACAATTACAAATTTCATAAATAAATATTAAAATTAAAGGGGTTAATATACGATATAATACATAAAAATATATTTTTATTACTGATAGCGTGTTTTGTACTAATAATAAAAATCATATATATTTTCGAAGAAACATCATTATAATATAATAGAAAAAAAAATCATTGGTGATAACTACTTGAAAACAAATCGTACATAAATCAAACGATTTTATTAGTGTACACATTTCAGGCAATTTATTAAAGGGCATAAATCTTTGCGGTCATTATATGAAATCACGCAGAAGCCATTGGAAATGTAATAGAATTCGAATAACATATGGTTTTATATTCGAAAACATATAATTTAAATGAATATATAAATTTATATATCAAAAATATTAGAAAAAGTCTATTTTTATGTACAAAAAGATACGCTTATTCTTATTGCGTTTTATTGTTAAAATATTGATAGTTTAAATAATTTTATACTAGAAATAGAATTAAAGTATGCGTTAATGTAAAAGTGACACCTGGAACACTGCATTTTCTGTCCTAACAAAAATGCATAAATTACATATAGAAAACGAGAATTGAAACGACGACGAATCAAAAAAATAAAAATAAAAAAAAGGTTTTCGAACCCTCATTTCGACGCTTTTCAAAGGTTTATTTTCAATCCATATATTTTTTTGTTGTTGATATTTTTGGTCTAAATGCGATTTTGTACAAGTGACGTTTTAACGACGTCTTCGTATGACGAAAGAAGCATCCTCTCGATTTTATCGAGTTAAAATTCCATACGTTTTAACGACTCGTTAAAAACCGTTACCGAGGGTAAAATCTGTGGGAAAAATATTCTCTTCATATTTTATTTTTATTATTATTATACATTTATGCGTATTTCTATTCACGAAAAAATATTTTAAAATTTAATTATATATTTTACATACAATTTTATCTATGTGACCATCTGGAAATAAAAACATTGCAATTTTTATGATATTTTAATTATTATATTTATAAGTAAAAATATTTTAATTAATTTATTAATAATTAGAATGTCATTATATATATTATTTTATAAATAAAACAATATTTTTAAATGAATAATAAAATTAAAAAGTGCGCGCAAAATGTTAGATGGCAGCACCGTATTCGACAATTATCCTGCAATATAAAACACGTTTTGCATAACCCGTTTCCGGGTTTAAAATAAAAGATCATTTGCGGTGTTGTGGTGGATGTTTTTTTTTTCTACAGGACGCGTACCAAAAAATCGATGTTGTACAATATAATTGAACCCCCATTGAGGAAGTGGTTTTTACGATGGCCACTATAAAAAGTGGAGGGGGTTACGTGTTGTGGTTAAAGCCCTACAATAATCACAAGGGAGGAAATGCCAGAGGGTTTGTTCGATTTCGATTCATTTTTCTTTCTTTTTTTTTTCTACTATTATTACACTGTCCTCTGATCGTTCAGCATTGGTGAGATACAATGTCATTTATTCGTATAAACCACCCTTTAGAATGAAGTTTTTTCTTCGAGTTATTTATTAGTATTGCTTATATAAAATGTGAAATTAATTAAATACACTATGTATAACAAATATTAACACTAAACCTATTGAATTTTCAAAATTTTATACAACTTTAACATATTTAAACGTTATCGTGTGTCTATCAAATTTTGGGACTTTTCTTATAATAAATTTTTTATCGTTATTTTATTTTATGTATTAATCCATTCAATAACAAAATGACTATTATCTAAGTATAATTATAAAAATAATAACTACTTTATAGACCGGTCATTTTGACCAGGCACGGTAGGAATAGGTATATAAGAAGTGTCGATAGTTTTTAGTGAACATTTATTGACTCATTAATTAGATTCATATAACAACTTTTTATTTAAAACTAACTAACTAACCATATTTAAAATTAATTCTTATTGTAATTTTTTTTTTTAATATAAATAATCCATTTTTATATAACTTAAATTGTTTTTTTTATATTTCATACAAAAAAATATTGATTAAAAAATTGAATTTAAAGTGTAAAATATGAATTATAGTAAAAAAAAAAATTCTAAATATATATGTATATATATGTACAAAAGTAATTTTTGAACTTTTATATATATTTGTGGAAGTTTCCTATAAACCTAGTTTCCTAGTAAGAAATCACCGCACGCCACTGATATACGCATATGCATATGCGTGTTAAATATACAACAATAAATGGGGTTGCAAACAATGTCAATGTTATTATATTACCATATTAAACAAGGGAAGGAGGGTGAAGGTAATATTTAACATGTCCAGGTTTCCATTTTCGGCACTCGTGGCAATTTATTGAAGGTCCTTATCGACTCGTACGCGAAACATAAACGATTATATTGCGCAATATAAATATTGAACTGAAGCTTTCGTCGTTCAGCAACATAATTTATAACGTGTCATAATATGTGATAAATTATATTTTAGCAAAAATAATAATAAATTATAAATATAAAATGCTAGAATCGCCGCCGCCGCCGTCGATGTCACACTCGAATGTTACCTTATTTTTACAATCTTCACGACTCAAAATATACATCCTTACCATATCCGCGTTCAATTTATTACTATATATACGAATTAGTACAATGGTCCACTTGTATATAAATAATTATAAAAGAAAATTGAATATATCGTTTATCTTATTTTTATAATGTATATTTTATTGTAGATCTAATGAAATTAATCTGAAATTATAACAACGGTCGGACCTCCTACATCGTGTGCATAATAATAATAATAATAATAACAAACATAATTATGAAAGTTTTCCGCGTTAATGAAAATTTATATAAAGTTTTCCACGCGTTCGCAGCACTCGCCCTCGCGTTTGTGTTCGACTTTTATTAACTATAAAATTATTTCTTTACGATTATGTCCGTGTTTACATATGGCATAATGCTCGTTTTTATCGCTTATTTATTTGACGAAATCCTTTAATCGTTTGCCCCCCCCCCTACCAAATCACATTTATTCCAGTACAATTTCCACCGTTGAAAAAATATTTTGCGCATTTTATGCGACGTTTGCCATTTTAGATGAAAAGTGTTGATAAAAATTTAATATATATATATATATATATATATATATATATATATATATATATATATATATATATATATATAATATGATATTGAAGCGAAAAGGGCGATATGAAGATAACTTATAAAATGAACAACTTCAGAATTCTAGATATGACATTAATTATAGTTTAAATAATAAGAGTCGAAATTTCTAAATTATGAAAAAAATATTTGAAATTAATTTTTTTATAATTTTAATATTAATTATATAAATATTTTACATCGAATTTCAATTTAATCTTTTCTATATATTATATTCTATATTGAACTGTTGAATAAAAATTAACATACTAAGTCATTAAAGTGTGGAAAATTTTATTCACAAATTTATAATACACCAGTTATTCTATGCAAAAAAAATCTCTAATTTTCTATATAAAATATAAATAAATGACTAAATTTGACAGTAAAATTCTAGTTAATGTGGATAATAGTGAACTTTTTATTAATTTATTTTTTTTATAAATATTTAATTTTACATTCATGTCGTCATTAAACATTGTTCAATATTTTTATTATTTAAAAAAATATTTATTTTTCTGTACGTTAATTGGCCTATAATGATTAACATCATATCATCTAGATTATCTGATATAATATTTCAATAAAAACTTATCAATAGTTATATATATATATATATTTTTTTTTTGACCGACAAATTTGATTGGTTAAATGAAGACCAATAAGAATTCGATTTGAACGAATTAAATAGACATCGCACGCCATTTAGCTTCACACTTGTAAATTAATCATTATAATACACCGCCCAAATGCACCCTTGTGCCATTTTTAATTTCTAGTAAAAGAAATTCTGCGATTTTCGACGCATAATTGAAAGATTAGAAGTGTATTAGGAGGGGGGGGGCGGATATTTTTTTTCCGCATCGGCCATATAATATAATATCGCGTGATGAATGAATCAAGGGGAAGCGCGTAGAAACCTTATTATAAAATACGTTTATAAAACGTGTACATAAATATAATTATATGTACACACAAAATGTATAGCACTTTTGCTAAAGGGGGGGGAGGGTTCGTAATTTTCAATGAGTTTACGTCGTTAACGTGTCGTTAAATGTGGAATTTTACAACTGCTGTTTTATATATATATATATATATATATATATATATATATATATATATATATATATATAATGTGATCCAAACGAAAATTATTCACTTTTTGATAAATTCGATACGAAAATTTAGGCGGCATTTAAATTATTTAACGATTTAGTTGCCGGCGACTAATTTATGAAACGCACAACCGTATATAGGAATTGTTAAAGGGATATTTGTTAAGGACACAAAAACCCGGAAAACGTTCAAAATATTGAATAAAACATTCTCATACTAAATTATATATATATATATATATATATATATATATATATATATATATATATATATATTAAACAATATATTTAGGATCTTTAAATTAAATAAAAATTATTATAAAAATGCATAAAATTATGAAAATAATAATAATAAATAACTGAGTTTTATGTTGAATATACTTCGTTGTCATCCCTTTTTAATAATATCACCTGGTGCAATTCGACCATCCCCTAATGATGCTACCGAATTGGTACTTTAATTTGTATACACGGTAAACATTATAATACAAAATAAAATAATAGCTCGAATTACATTTGATAAAAACCAGAACATGGTAAATTAACTATTAGCACTTCTATATTTATTTTAAATAAAATATTTACATAGCATCGGAATAATATGAAAGTGTATTTATTCACAATATATACAGCGGAAAGAGCATAAAAGTGCATCATCTGGATTTTTTTTATTTTTGAAAATAAAAAACGTCGATTTTTTTTAAATATTTTCGTTAGCATCTTTCTATTATTCTTAATTTTTGTGTATCAAAATCAAATTTTATTCGGTCTAATATTAAACCGAATTTTCTTTTGCTAAATATAAAACGCTTTGAGATTTTCAAAATATATGTATTTTATTAAAAATTTAATTTTTGATAACAACATTTGCTTCGCTTCATTCACAATATGTATTATATGTGATATATATTTTTTAGATATTTATATTGAAAACTAAACAATCTAAAACACACATTCATTTTTCAATGCATCATAGAAACGCGAGTACGTAGATTATATTTATTTTTTATTTCTTTTTTTTTTTTTACCACTGCACTTGTGTATTTTTATTAGTGTGCATCGGGTAAACTTCTGTTCTTCTGGACCATACTGTATATACAAAAAAAAAAAAAAAAAAACAGTCGACTATCGAAGTTATTTTAGATTTGATGCAAAACTTGTAAACAGCATCTGGACGAAACGGACGGACGTAATATCTCGCCTTTTCGTCGTTACTATGTTTAGATTTTATCCAGGGGCCGCATATAGTCCTGATGCGGCCCTTCCTTTACACATTTACGTATACAAAAAAAAAAAAAAAAAATCTAAAAGGGAGACAACGTGTTAAACTAAAAATATCCAAAAATATATTAAGTTTTAATAGAGGACACGTGTGTAGAAAAGATGCATTCGTTTAGGAAACTGAATATATTGCATACATGTTTGTTTTAATTGTTTACTATTTGTCTAATATGCAGTTTTAGTTATATTATTGTCGAACGATGGATGGATTTATCGAAAGTGTTGATTTATGCGAAAATAATGTTGGAATAACGGCAAATGTTTCAGAATAAATATTTCAACATGTCAATTTATAAAATGTGTTTATCGAAAATAATATATAAAGTATGAAAGAAAAAATAAAATAAAATAAAAATATCATTCTATATAAAAAATAATTAAAATTCATTCGTTTATCAGCAATATTTACACTAAAAAGTTATTAAATGAATGTCACATAACATAAATATATTTCGATTAATAATTTATTGAATACATATATAATTGTATCAGTTATTATGTATAAAACCTTCCTTTTTTGAGGAGGACAATCCTTTTTTTTTTTTTGTAAATTGTCCTCATAAATGTAGGGCTTTTCGGTTAGTTTTTCTTGGAATTGACAAAAGATTTTTTTTTTCAACATTGTCCCGTTTCATTTTCGTGAAAATGTGGTCACTTTATATTTATAGCGCATCGTTGTTCGAACGAATAAAATTATTTATAATGATATTATATATATATAATATCATTCGATTATATAATATTCATATATAAAACGAATAAATAAAAAATAATTTACTACAGAAATATTTTTATTATTCATATATAAATAATAAATTACTTTTTTTTTCAGGTTCATTATTATTATTAATGTGAACATTAGTGAAAACGATGTAATTGACACGTGAAATAAATCTACCCCATGACACATCACATATGGGTAAACATTTGACACTCGGTATTAATTAATCTATTTTTTCACTTCACACACAATACACGTGTTCTAATTATATAATATACATAGAAAAAAAATTTTTTTCTATTATTAATCAATAATATATAAATAAAATTTACATAAATATGATGAAAATAAATATTGTAATATCGCGTTATATTTAGAACGAGTCATTTAAACATTCGTTTAACGACGCTCATATAAAATAAAATAAAAATCATTTCATAACAACTAACCCGCTTTATACAATTTTCAAAGTTAAATAGAAGAAACGACAAGTATTTCGTTCATCCCTTAACCGCTCGCTTACCTTTACGTCTCTTTTCGACCCCAATAAAATTAACTTTTAACTCATAAAAGCGAACATTTATCACACACACCTCGGCACAGTAAAAATAAAATAGAAAAAGGACAGTTTCTCAAACTTTTTTTATAACGTTCGCACTCCAATGGGACCGCATTATATAAAATAATTACATTGTCAGAACCGGAAAATGAACAAAAAAAAAAAAAATACAAGAACATAACTAACCTTTTCACTGCCGTGAAACAATTTTTATCCTCGTCGCCGGTGTCATGTTACTCAAAAATCTATTTTTGACAAATAATAATAACATAAAATAAGAACACTCGTATATATATATATATATATATATATATATATATATATATATATATATATATATATATATATATATATATATATATATATAACAACACTTTTCTTTATTTAATTCATAATTTAATTTCGAACACGCGACACGTTAATCGTATATTAAATATTATAATAAAGAAGACGTTAATGTTTTTTTTACGATTATGGTTAACTTTGAAGTGGACCCGGCGCGTAAATATTGGCACGTGTTTTCGCGCACACCGTGCAGGTTTCGTAGGTAGAATGTCGTTTTTTTTTATTTATTTTTTTTTTCGAGAGGGTCTTTTCACTATTTGACAGGTAGGGGAGGGATAGATTAAATAAATAAATAATAATAAAACGAGCACAACCCTCTCTCGCTTTGTTCGCGACCTGCGCGACTGGCACTCTTACCGATACTGAAGTTTCACTGACGTTAAGACCCTCCACACTGGGTACTCCCGTACAATTTTCAAAGCGTTCCTACTATATAATGCGAACATACACACGGATATTCCACGTGTAAACCGACAAGCACGTGTTCTGGGAATATTCAGTTTTGTAAGTGTTGGTTTTTTTAGGTTTAAATTGCGCGCGCATGTGTGTGTGTGTGTGTGTGTGTAGCTTTCGAGCTGTTTAAGAATTCATTCACGTGAGAACTGGCTCGTAGAGAGCTTTACGTTTATGCGTTTTTAATGGGAACCTATGTCTTGTGAGCTTAAAATAATAATCTCGTATGTTATTGACGAGGTGTCACACGATATATTCAGTTTACAAAAAAGTTTGTTATTTTTGATCCATATATATATAATATATACATGTATTTGTATATAATAAGACAATTATCATACAATAAATATAAATACCTATATATTATCATATATTAAATATTTCTAATATCATCTATCATTGAATTGAAAATTTTCATATTCCTCATTTTTATATATCAACTTCAAAATTATATACTCAAATAAAAATACTTGATCTGATTTTCTATTGTTTTCACCAATTTTGATGTCTTCTATTACTGAATTATTTTAATTGTTTAAAAGAATTCTCCATTAAAAACATTAATAAAAAAAAATTGTTCACATATATTATAATATAAAAGAACAATATTTTTGTATTAATATATCTAATTCATACAATTATTAATAAAAAATATTTAACAAGTACATCATATCATTATTTTTTAATACTTTATCATTAATAATATGAAAAATATTATTTATACTACATCTATTTTGACATTTTTGAACTTTTAGTATTTTAGCTAAAATCGCAGTCTGCATTATCGACATACATCTTTTATAGGTTAGGTATATTTTTGACAGCTGTCATGCTTTATTTTTGTGAATCTTGACATTTTTCATGTGTTAAATTTAAAATATAATATATATAATATGACAAATATTGTTAAATTTCTAAATCTTGGAAGAATATCATATGAAAAATCTAATAATGTTCAAAAAATATTATCAAAATTGCACAAATATGATGATATATCTGTCACATTAGAAAATATAAAAACATGTAAACAACCAATTTCAAATGTTCGTACTTCTAATATTTTATTAGCAATGGAGCATAATCCTGTTTATACTACAGGTATTAATATTTTAAAATTTTATATAACCCTAATGTATTTTTTTAATATACGGTTTTTTTCAGGATTAAGAGATTATATATCTCAAGAGGATCAAGATAGACTGGTTGCGTTGGGGGCCCAGTTTTATCGTACAGATCGAGGTGGATTAGTAACCTTTCATGGTCCTGGTCAGTTAACTGTTTATCCAATATTGAATCTCAGACATTACAAACCCAGTGTAAAATGGTATGTGTGTCGTTTGGAAGAATGCATCATTGAAACGTGTAAAATGATAGGTTTGGATATTTAATATTTATTAAAAAAAAACAATTTTAAATTTAAATACACTCCTCTGAATATAATATAATTGTTTCTATTGATGTGTTAAAAGATTTTTTATTTACACATAGGAATAACAGCTGAAAGATCACCTCACACTGGAGTATGGGTTGGAGATAATAAAATTTGCGCATTGGGAGTTCATGTATCAAGAGGAATTACAACACATGGTTTAGCATTGAACTGTAATACTGATTTAAAATGGTTTGACCACATAGTTCCATGTGGAATTGAAGGTAAAGGAGTGACTTCAATATCAAAACAACTTAATAAAACTGTTACAATACAAGATATTCTGCCAGTATTCTTGAAGTGCTTTGAAAATGTTTTCAACAGTTGTGTTATACAAACGGATGAAAATCTAGATCAAATCTTGTTTTCAAACAGTTGATGCTGATTTTTGTTTTAATGATTTTCTAGGTAATTTTACAATTGAACAAATGTTAATATGTGTAGATAATAAAAACATTTATTATTGAATTTTAATTATTTAATTGTAAATAAAAAAAACTTGTTACAGATTTTGTTGTGTAATTTCTTATAAATTATCACGTTTTATAAAAAATATATATTCCCTTTGTCTCCTAATAAAATATATTACATTCTAACTTTATTAAAAATGATGAATTACATAATTTTGCTATATATTTTTTTTTACAGGGAATTGCATTTACATACATATATCAAATACATAAATATATTGAGAATTGATCGAAAAGTCTTATTGCTAAACAAAATATATCAAAAAAAAAATAGTGCATCTTTTCGATAATATTGATATATTTTTTAGTAATGAGTCTTTTCATCAACTCCCAAATAAAATGAATATATAATTACATTTGTATACATTTGTTGATAAAGTCTCAAATTGGGTTCTGAAAATGAAGCAAATTCACATTGATTAGAATTCAAAACCGTATTCCTCAAATATGCCGATATGCAGCGACTAAATATCTGCTTTCGCGCATTTAATACAATTGATTACAAAAAAAAAGCGAAAAAAAATCATAGTAAAAGCAATCACTATATCAATTTAGCGTTTCCAAAAAAAAAAGCAGACAAATTTTCTAATCGTACGAAGCCTTGCGTTTTAATTGTTACTCAATATAAACCCAATTGAAAGTTAACAACAAATCTAATAAATAATTTATAATTTAGTTGGTCATTAAAAAAATAAACTTAAAATTATATTAAATAATATGATGTAATAATATAGAGAATGAGAGCTTTATTAGAATTTAATTCAACAGCTCTTGATTTTATTGTCTTTTTTAATAATGATATTTAGATATGTGGAGTCATAAAAATGTATATATAAATTTTATTTTTGTAAGTAATACTTATTATTGTGAACGTTTAATGTATATATTATGTAAATATATGTATAAAATTATTTAAAAATATATTTTTGTCCTAAGAGATCTACTCAAATAGATAAATGCAATTGTAAGGAAGTTTATAAATATAATTATAAAAGCGTTGATATAATATTATATAAATGCGAAAATAGTAGAATTTAAAACAGTCTCATACTAAATATTATTCTAATGTTAAATAGTTAAATTACACTCGTAAAATTAATCGTAATTATTATTATTATATTTTGTTAATTGCCACTAAATCTTATCACATGAGATGTAAATGTTATGGTTTAATATGTTTTAGTTCGATGTACGGCATTTTCTTCGTGAAGACGGTTAAATCGATGTTTGTTTTAGTATTTGTTTTTGTTTATTAATTAATGATCACACACAGTTTAATGTCTATGGCATTTGCTTCGACGGTACAGCGAAGCTTCTCATGCAATAGAAGAAAAGTGTGCTGAGGTATAGAAGAAGAAGCAGTGCACAGGCTACTTCAAGTGCTAAAACTGATGTCTTCGTTGGACATGGTTCTACGATTGTCATGGTCTTATCTGAAATTATATAAAATATAATTTATTTAAATAAACAATAAAAATACACTTATAATACAATAATATTAAATATACCTCTATTAAAATCAGCCTCTGATGCTGTACCACCTAATCTATCAGATCTTAAGAAATCAGGTGATTGTCTCTCATCTCCAAAGTCCAATACAAGAATTTCTTGTGAGATATTCATATCATCTTCACTTTCTTCCGCATTTGTATCCTCATGTGTTGAATTCTGAGATTCGAGAGATCTACGTTTTCTTCCCCACGATTCAATAGAATCTCTTCCCCAATCACAAACGGCCTTAAAAATATAATTTATATATGAGAAATTATATTATAATAAAATTTTATTAATAAAATAATACTAAATTACCGGTTCACATTGTCCAAGACAATATTTGACATTGCATTGGAATATAACACCATAAGATTCGGTAAAGCGGAAAGCTTCATAAACTGACTGAAGGGCATTGCCATCGGGTGTAAATGCTGGGAAAATTGATGCATCAACTGGACAACTATAAAAGATTTATATTTTTTTAGCAAAAATTATGCAACAATAAAGCACGATTGAATATTGATCGTAAAATTATATTACCCATCATCGTCAATGATCTGGAAAGTACTCTTTGAATCTTTGGCCATTGCAACACAGCTGCGTGCAAAAATACCGTAGGGTGCTATAAGAAATATACATATTTTTATCATATTCATAGTAATTGTATTTTATAATAAGTAATTATTACTAACTATCTTCAGGAATTTCAATTCTGAATGTAAGTTTATCTCCAATGCGTACAGTTTCAACTTCCCTAGAACGTGTATCCAAAATGCGGATCCTCGGTGGTGGAGCTTCGGGTGCTGATGTAATAGAAATCATTTCTGGATCTCTGTTAACAAATTAAAATTAATTATTAATTTATCATAATGTGAATTTCGTTGCGAATTAGACACGATTAAATTACCTGATTGGCATCATTCCGAATGTTATATTCTTTGAGCTCATATCGTATGTACATTTGACTTTGTAGATTTTATCAGCTTTAGTCATGACCACGCTGTGATGTTGTAAGACGACCGTGTTTGAATAAACGCCAACCTGAAATAAAAACGCATTTATAAATATAATTAAAATTATTAAAATGGACAAAGGATGAACAATAGTTAGAACGTCTTCTAGGAATGTTGATAAAACGTGAACTGCAATTGAATGGATTATATTAAAAAAAATTGTATGTAAAATATTTATAATAGACTTTAATTGAATAAAGCTTTTGTTGTGTGAAAAGAAGGATTTTTCATAATGATTTATTGAATCTTTGAAGATTATAACGGAATCAAAGTTAGCAAATCATTAAAATTTAGTCAAATCAAAATATTGCATTGAATACTAATGAATATGAAAACGTTCAATTTACAATTTGACTGATTAATCCGTCATTTTGTATAATTAAATCGACTTTATATATATATATATATATATATATATATATATATATATATATACTCAAGTAGTTGCCAGTTAATTTTCTCACCGACGTTGTGAATAGAGCGTGAAGCGTACGGACAGTATGGGGTGCAATTACCTCCATGGAGCACCATGGATTCCATTCGAGGATCGCTCCATCAAATTGTCCATCTAATGACATCCGGATTGTTTATATAATTCAATGCCGGACAACGGCGATGACCGTTGTGTGGAATGAAAAGTCAAAAATGACTTAGCCAAATCTTTGTATAAATCTTGTTATAATAATAGCTGCGTATGGTTGTTTATATGTGCTTATATAAAATGAATTTCATATGATATTCCGTTATTTTAAAAGGATATATATATATATATATATATATATATATATTTGTTCATTCAAAACATGTCTAATATAAAAATGTACAAAAATAACATTTTCCAAAGAAGAAGAAGACTTTCATAAGGAAGATTGTTCTACCAAAAGAAAAATAATTGATAACCTAATATTTCTAACAATTAAAAAGTAAAGATTTTATTTAAAAAGACATGAAAACATTATAAATTAACAAAACCTTTTAAATTAAAAGAAATATTTTGAGTTTTATATATTCTAGAGAATATTTATACATTTAAAAAATCATATGTCTAGTATATAAAGTATAATAGAAACTCACGAGTATCGGATTCCAAAATACGCATTCTTCGACTAATATCAACACGCAATCGATTTATATAATATTAAATCAATAAATTATTTTAACCTTTAAACTGCCAGACTAAAAAATGTTGATAAAAAGTTTTAAAGAATACATTATGCTTATTATACAAAATCAACGTTTTAACACGCATTATTTCTATTCCATTTTACAGCTTTATATATGCTAAAACCGAATTCTTTTATATGCGTTAGGTTAAAGGCGAAATAAATAATTTTGATAATTTTTAACAAGTCAAATACATTAAAAAAAATTCAACTCTAATATAATATTTTATCAGTGTATTTTTTTATGCTATTTTTATAAATAAAAAAATCGATTCAAAACTATATATATATATATATATATATATATATATATATATATATAATAAGAATAATGAAAAAGTTTTTTTTTTCTATTACATCATTCGAATTAGTTATATTTTTACATTGAATAGATTACAGTTACGTTTGATTCCGTTTTAAATTCACGCGTGTAATTATAAATTGATACGTTTACGATTGCCCCTAATACGATTTCGATTGCGTAATTCTTATCGTTTCGAAATAAATTAACGGACAAATAACAAATAAGAGGGAAAAAAAGTCACAAAATCTAAATCAAATAATAATAATAATAATATAATATAAAACGAAAAAACGATTTTGCAAAATGGCCGACCAATTCACAAAAATCCAAATCGTCCATTTTGTACAATATATATATATATATATATATATATATATATATATATATATATATATATATATATATATATAATATAATGTAATATTGCAAAATTTACGCGTTTTATAAACGATTTATTCGGATGAAACCGGATGTTGATCGCTTTTTTTTATAATTTTATTTTCATTTTTATTTTTTTATATAATGTAAGAAAATTATACGCGTCCTTCGATTTTCATTCGATATGACTTAATCATGGCGTGTCGAATTGTCTCAGTCGAACCGCCATTTTTATGTGTAATAAATAATATAATAAATTTAATTCGAATTTTTGAGCGAATTGTGATTATGGTCGTATTTTGATCGATTATGAGGGAACGTTGCGCGTTCTGAGCGGTTGTTTCGTATCGTTTCAAACGTTATATTTATATGAATCGTTGCGAAATAGAATTTTGGAAATTATATATAAGTTAAAAATCATTACTAAGTTCAATGCCATGAATATTTATATTTATAAATATGAATGAAATATATTTTAGTTGATAATTTAATGTATTTCATAAGGTATTTATATTAGAAAAAAATATTATATGAAAATAAAAATTATAATTATATAAAAAGGTCATCATTTTTAAATAGTTATATATGGCAGAATTTTGAAATAAATTTAGATGTATCATAATATATAATATTTTATACAAAAAAAAAACGCATTCAAATTTATGATATAAAATAAAATGCTACATTTAAAAATATTTACTATGTAATATAATTTGTAATAGATATTAGAATAAATAATATGGATCCGTTTCGGATCATTATTTGTAAGCGAAAATAAAATTCCTACGTCGCCCGCATTCAACGTGTTAAAAAAACTGAACACTGTCTTTTTTTTTCAATAAATATTTTTCATTTATAGACTCGAAGGACATCAAAAGTCGAATTAGGAGCGCTTAAAAATGAACACGAATTTTTATATATTGTATATATGTATAAATATATTTTTTTTTATATATCGATTTCTTATAAAAATCGCTTTTTAACCGTCGTTTAGAAGCGAAAATAGCGTGAAATCCGAAACGATCGACTCCATGAAAACGTATTTTGTGCATACAATGAAATCGCGCTCAAAAACCGATCATGACAATTGTCATAGCGAATTTTTTTCTTTTTCATTTCAATTTATCTATCGGAAAAATTTAGATTCGCGTTCAATGAAAAAAAAATAAAAATAAAATCCGAATGCATTTTTCAATCGTGAGAAAGAAAGAATAACAGAAAAATCTTTCGATTCGTATTGAAATTGATTTCTCTTTTGTCGGTTTTATATCTTTTACATTCTTAATATATTTCGTGTAAGTCCACTAATGCGTACAATATACACTATATAGGTGGCTGCTAATGTGCGTTTTTGATGCGGTAATAATAGGGTTAAAACCCCAGCACAATGCACTCTATTATATGAACGCGAGCTTCTATTTTGAAACGATCCCATATTTGATTTAATAAAATATGTATATATATATATATAAATAATGGTACCCTCTTTTGATCTTTTTTTTTTATTTATTATTTTCGTATAAATATATTTTGATGGTACCTTTACACGAAATCGGTGTTTTGATATATTACATATGAAATAAATCGTAAATCTATAGAATCATATGTATTGTTGGTTTTTTTTCTTTTTTTTTTGTGGTGAGCTTATAAATTCTTATTATGTAAATCGTAAGAATGTTATTATGGATTATTTATTGATTGTATTAAATCAAATTGAAATACTTATTATATATATAATATAAAGTATTATTTTAATAGTTCAAAATTAATAGATCTATAAAAATAAATTGAAGCTTTATCTATATATAAATATATATTATATATATATATATATATATATATATATATATTTAAGAATTATTACCGCCAATTCTACGCTCAACATTAATTAATAATATTTTCACATTTATCCTTGTAAATAATATATTGGCAATTTAAGATTTTATATACAACACACTATTATTAAAAAAATATTTTTTTTTTATAATTAAATTATATGCTCTTTATTTATAATACTAAACTAGAAACGTCATACAATATATAATATTATAGGACATATTCTTAGATCTCTGATATCGAATCCATTTCCTTTTTTATTTTTAACTCGTACCATTGTTAATTCCCAGTAATTTATTTGATATATATTTATATATATATATATACATAATAGAATAAACTCACCATACTCTGAGTATTGCAATCTTGCCCTGTCATCGTCAAATCTAATCTGAACAAATCGCTATTGATAACATCAATATTACATGTTTCCGAACGTCCCAAGGCGTATATTCTTCCATTGAATGGTTTATTGGTGCGAACTTGAACAGCGATGCGTGTATCTTTGCAGTTAACAGTAACTGTTGAAATGAAAATAAAAAAGAAATATATATATATATATATATATATATATATATATATATATATATATATATATATATATATATAATAAAATACATTTTTAAATTTATTATACGTCTATATAACAGTCGTCGATGTGTCTGTTTTAATATATCCGTAGCGCGGAGGTCTCAATTATATATCATATAGTCATTATTATCAACATCGATTTGTATTGCGAATCATTTTATATCGAGTTTTTAATATATACTATTATAATTATTTTTTTTTAATTTATAAATTTATTAATGTGAACATTAATATTTTTAATATTAAATCAATATCTAGCGAATGAAGATCAAAAGAAGCGTTCTTATATTTTATATGATATTTTATTTTTTTCTAATTATTGTATTATATGGATGAATAACCGGAAGTTTTTTATTTTCTTATATAGTGTGATTGATGTGTGTTTTTATATATGATATAGACGTAAAATTATTACACATTATCGATGATTTAATTATTGAAATGATCGATTTTTCTTACCATCGTAACACGTTCCAGTTTTATCACAGTTTACATCAGATCTGGACAGATTGCTGAGTGTATTGTCTTCGATTGTGTCAACGGAAATAGGCAGACTGTTCTCCGATGGCGACGATCCGGAAGATGGTGATTCTGCGATAAAATTACACGAACGATTATATTAACATGACCATGCCGCGGGATGTGTAAAATAATAAATAATAATGACACAGTAAAACGTGTCATCCGCAAAATTCTACATGTCTTCAGTACCGTTAGAGTGACGATGATGTAGTAGAGAGCGTGCGGTTCTCGCGTACATTTTCATTAGCGGTGCGATTAAAAAGTTCACGGAATTGCGACAGACACTCGAATAAATTACGCGACGCATCATTTTTTTTATGACATTTCGCGTGAGTCATTTTACAAAATTTTTGACATTTTTTTTTTAATAATAATATATTATATATTGATCATTAATTAAATATTATATATATATTAAATCACTTTTCTTGCTACTAGCATTCAGTAAGTTAAATCGTGACCAAACCGAAATACCGCGTTTAACTATTTAAGTACGTGTTCAAAAAAAAAAAAAAATCACAATGTATAAAAAAAATAAATAAATAGCACATTTCGGATTTACCAGACTGTTTTCTTCACGGTTGCGGATTAACAGCAGGTTCATATTTTTAGTTTATTTATTTATTTTTACTACGCCGTTGTGCCGATAGCGATTTTTTTAAATACCGCCTTTTGTGCGATATTATATTTTTTTCTATTATTATTATTATTATTATCATTTTTTATTTTATTTTTACGGCAGCTTAAAAATCGGTAAGGTGATGCGTTTTTTGATCACGCACGAGTTTTCGTTCGTAGTTAATTCGCGATTTTACAGGTTAATTCGACGGTTATTCAACGATTTAATGTATTATATATATATATAATATATATTATATATAACAGTCAATCATTATTTCGCAACGAAATTTCGAGCGTGAAGAAGAAAATCGATATAAATTGATTCATGATATATATTCTTATTTTATATATGTGATGAAATTTTAATTATCGATAAAAAAAAAGTAGCGGTCGAATTAATTATTTATATTTAAATACAAAATTAATAAACTAAAGAGTATTATTATTTATATTTTAATTTTTAAAAGTATTGAAATACAATTATTTTATATATTTTTTATATAAATATAATATTTGAAGATTGATAAAGTTAATCTTTAAGATTCAGATATTTGGATCAATTTTAAAAAAGTTCTTAACTTTATATTGTGATTGAAATTTATTTTTTTATAGATTAAAATTATATATTTTAGTCTAAATATGTTCTTTAGAGAGTTTTACAAATCAAAATCGAAAAATTTCAACAGAATTTTGAAATTTTTAAATATATATTAAAGAATATATAGTTAATTATTTTCCTTATATATTGATAATTTTTTATATATAAAAAAAACAAAATATATTAAAGTAAAAAAAATATTCGACTTACAAATATCTTATTAAAATGATTGAAATAAAATTTAAAAACAGTTCATGTTAAACGAAATTTAATATGTTATGATCGCAAATGTCAAGCGCAAATCTTTACAGATTATACGAAGCGGTCTTAAGCGCATATAATACGACCATACACACACACACACATATATATATATATATATATATATATATATATATATATATATAACATTAATTGAACGATTTTTATTCGACGTTTACACATCGGCGCGCCGTCAATTTGACGCATAATACATTCTATAATTATTCTGACCGCAAAAAATAGGGTGAAAAAAAAAAACATGGATGCCACCGCCGTTTCTCTTTTCTTATTTAAATTTGAGCCTCGTTAAGCGAGCTTCGCCTCGTAATCGGCGCGTGTAAAATGAAATTTTTAATTTTGCGTTGTTGCGTTTTTTCGTTTTTTTTTTCAAATGAATCAAAACTCAATTATTACACGTCGAAAAGAACGGGGGATGTAGACGTGGAAAGAAAGGCGGGACACGGAGGGTAATAGACGTGCGGATATGGTCGGATTTCGAAGTGCATTGGCCAACGGTCAAATAATTATCTACTGTACTTAACGCGGCTGACGAGGCTATTTTTTTGCTTTGAAAATGGAAAAAAATAGAATCGCTGCCATTGACCGAGCAAGAACTATCATTTTTTTTTAAATCCAAAAAAAATTATCGTTGTTTTTTTTCTTAAGGCGCCAATTTTCAGTCACACGTGAACCGATATAAAACGGCCTTGACAAGGTTGATTTATAAAAATAATATAAAAAATAAATATATTTTTAAATAATGAAAAATATATACCGATAAATTTATTATCATTACAGTCGTCCAATTTTACGCAGAAATTAATTAAATCGTTAAATAATCGCGTCGAATAAAAACGATTAAAACTCTCGTTAATTACTCATTGAACGATTCCGTTTAACATTTTTTAGTAACCATTAAAAAACGATTTAATATCTTAATTAAATTAATAACGGTTTTTCAATCGTAAATACGTTATAATAAAAACATATGTCATAAAATAGTTCAGGACTTTTTAATATTGAATAATTTTTTTTTACCAATTTTACCAATAATTTGAAAAAAAAATAGTTAAAAATTACATTGTAATATTACAATATAAAAGAGTAATTATTAAATGGTTTAAATAATTGATATAATAATTATAATATTTATTGTGGGAATTTTTTTTTTGACTGAAAATTGTTTACGCATTCACAAAATAAAACAAATCATTTATGCGTGCATAAATTCTCACGTTTCAATGTAATTTATAATACATTATAAACACATACGTCTTATGACGGGTAATAAACCGCTATAAAATAAAACAATATAGAGCTAAATTTAGAATAATACGATGAAATATTATTTTTTACGGAATTTCTTCATATATATATATATATATATATATATATATATATATATATATATATATATATATATATATACTTATTTTTATTGCGTGCGATTAAAATATAATTTGGTATCGAAATAAGAAAATAAAAATTCGTAAAAATTACGACGCTGTTAATTCGCCGGGAATCGAGATTAAATCAACATTACGGCGAGAAAATTCGATTTTTCCGGTTTTAAAAATTCGCTGCATTTATCGCCGTTGTGCAATGATGCTTATTAGTTATATATATATATATATATATATATATATATATATATATATTATGAATGCTGTTATAATTATAACCAGTTTTAGATAAATAGTGCGTTAAAACGACGGCCTTTCGTGATTCTGCATTTAGAATATTTTTATGCGATAAAAATATAAAATATAACGGATATAAATGCATATATTTGTTATTAGCTTTAATTTATAATCTGATATTTTATATTAAATTAACAAATGAAAATTATAAATCAATGTTTTTATTGAAAAAAAATATTTATTTTACAACTATTTTTTTTTATTAATTTTCATTATAATAAGGATTATTATTGCAACAGCTTAAATCATTATGAATTTATTATTCATTCAATTCGACCAACTTTAGTAAATATTATCATTTTAATTCAAATACATTACAAATTATAAAATAAATATATATAAAAAAATCACTTAGAACCACAGATTTTCAAATATATAGTAAATATATGTTATATTTTTTTTATCTTTTCTATATCGATTCTTACTCAAAATCATAAACGGCATCTGATTCGTACACACATTCAAAAAATACATAAATTTGATAAAATAAAATGCATATTTAATCAGTCGTGGTGCTGGTCAAAAGGGCCATCGGCAACCATTCTTCAAAAAAATAAAAAACCGGTCAGTTTAAACGTTATTTTCAGTGTGGGAACTCGTTTATTTTTTTAATATTTATTTATCGCTTTTATCCACTGTGTGGTTAGTTTATTAATATTCTTTCGATTTCGATAAATTACATCTATATTTTTTTTTCTATAATAAATAAGTCTTAAGTATGTTTTAAAGAGGTGTAATTTATATAGAAATTTACGATTTTATATGAATTAACATAATATATATATATATATATATATATTCAAAATTAACGATTTAAATTTTAATCTATCGTTTATATGTATGATATTTATTTTTACTATTATTAATACTAAAATAATTATCATATAATACGATAATTAATTTATTACAAAGGAATTTAAGATGTTCTTTTATAATTTTTAATCCGTTTTATATAACAAACGACAATTTTTTTTTTGATAAAATTAAAAAGGTCTATATACAGTATCCCGTATTTTATAAATCATAATAGAATAGTAAAATCGAACGACATTTGAGAAGCACAGATCGATTCGAATCGCATTGTATCTGTGCACATTTTACACCATCAATCAATAACAGAGTCGATCTCAACGTTTACATCGAACACATCCGACATACATATTTATATAATCAAGTTCAAGACATTCGCAACCCTCACGACAGTCGATATCTTCAGATATTGTCCATCATCACGATCAATTCGACATCATTTCGGATTATAATTATCGCGATTTTGCAACGTGCGAGTTTGACGTTTCACCGCGCGTTCGAATCACTCGTATTTCAGATTTTTTTCATTTTTTCTTCGATATACTGAGATCTATTTTTTGGAGCTTTTTCTGATTTTTTTTTATTTTAACTGCAACGACACCGACCCGAGTCGGTTCGACGACCCTGCGGACCTCTTTCACACAAAAGACTGATTTTCTAGACAAAAGAAACGTTCCGAATTCCGTTTCGTCGTCTTCGTTTTCGTCTACGATGTCCTCTTGTTCAAAAAACGACTATAGGCGATCGTTAAATAGATATATATATTTTTTTCAATCACATTTGAATATAGCAAATCTGCCATTTTTTTCATAATACATATGTATGGTATATCGAACTATATTTGAATTTTAGATTTAATATTACAAGTCAACGACTGCTCTAAATATACATATATAATGTATGGTAATATGTTGGTCAACAAAATAAAAACATAACAGCGGGTTCATTCAAGTAAATCTTAATTGGGTCTGGAATCGATGAATATATATCACGATATTTTTATTTTGTATTTTTTAACAATCATCTTGAAAAATATTTGGTTCAATTTATATTTTTTTTATTTCGTATATAAAAAATTAATCTCATCCTTCGAACGAAAAATTTATATAGAATCAATTTAAAAAAAATATATTTCAATATACGATAATTCGGATTGTAATATTAAATATAAAAATAAATTTATCCAAAATTTCATAATTAAATAATTACTATTAATCATGAGGTGCATTTTAATTATAGTCTCATATTTAATGAAATTAATAATAGTTCACGACGTCAAATTTGATTAATTGAATAAAAATTATATTTAATATTCCATTATTCATTTCATAGGCACTTTAAACCGGTAATTTGCAAAATTTAATATACACATTATGTTAGACATACACCGTTTGTTATTATTATTATTATTATATTACAAATTGAAAAGATATTCCGCAATTATTTAACGGTTTAAAAAATATTAACTATCAGACTCACTCGATATGGAAACTTACTTAGACGTTTGTTATAAGTATCTTTTTTACTAGATGTCAGTTAATTTTTAATCGAACCATCAATTTAATGTACCAATTAGTATCGTATTTATCATTTTTATTATGTAAATTTGCAAAAATTAGATTATATATATAAAGAATTTTTATACATATTTTTTTTAATTCAAATTATATACGTTTTTAACAGATTTAAAGATTTCCTATTTTGATGATTATTCTCAACTAGATTATATCAATGGAATAAATACTCCAAAGCAATTAAATCATCTACTTCAAAACTACAATAATAATTATTATACTTGCTATTATATAAACTACCTCGATTGTTATGGTGCAATATAAAAATTTACATTTATCTTTGGATCACGAATAATTATTAACCATATTCGTAGCCCACTGTCAGCATCGTGTTAAAAACCCTAATAAAGCTTACGATCGAAATAAACATCCTTAAAAATCATTTATTTTTCACACTCGTATAAAAATGACGATATTTATGTGATTTTAGGTCTTCGACACTGTCGCAATGTGAAAATATATCCGTATTTACCGGCATTTCGTGTTTATTATTCGGTACATTTTCCCAGTGCAATATTGTTTCCTGTCATGTCATGGTCTGCGAAAAATGGACAATGTCGTGATTCGCTGTCATCACGAATGGCTTCGAGGCTTTTCGACGCAAATCTTGCTTATAATTCAGAAAATAATAAGACGCTCCTTCATCTTTTGCCGAACAATATCGAAGCAACAAAAAAATATATACACATTACATATATATGAGATCTTTTAAAAATTTAAAATTCATTGAAAATATTTTAAAACTGTAATTCAATTGAATTTCTCCATATATAATATATAAATTTATATATTTTTTCTTTCATTTGTAAATTGCTCAAAACTATGATAAATATATGTGTATAATAAAAATACATGAAATTTCTACATTAATGATAACATTTTTATATATAGTATATATTTTAACTAATAAATTCCTACGAGTACGACTTTTTCAAAAGTCTCACGATGAGACAGAAGGTGTTTAAGCGCAAAAACAAAGTATTCACAGCTCTCAAGTCAATTTCCTTAGATGGAAAAAATATATAAAGGCTGAACGCAGTAAACGTCCGTTTAAGTGTAAAGTACTCCAAAAAAACAAAAAAAAGTATGATTATAAAAAAATATATATATAAAATCATTTTTTTTTGTATAATATGAAGAAGCGCTTTTAAGAGTTGATTAAAAAAATAGACGAATAAAAATTAAATAAAAATAAAACGAATCAGCGAGATGACATCATCTTTTAACTCGGCAACAAAATCGATCGGTCAAATTTCGATATCGTTTAATAAAAAAATAATGTTTTAAAAGCATAATAAATATTGTTATCGTATTTTACGAATGGCGACGAGTCATCATTATATCATAATGATTGATGACACCAGTTTAAAATGCAGATAGTCGCGAATATTTTTTAAGCACAAAAACCGTGAAAAGAGAATCGAGTCAAACTAGATTCAGATCGTACAATGGAGTCAATTATAGCAATTTCACGTACTGGTTTAGAAAAATCCAGTATTATAAAAAGACTGAGAAGAGAATAAAAAAAAAATTGAAAACGTTCGCGATTCCATTATAAAAGTTGAATTGCATAGCGAGAGTAAATAATTTTTCAAAAGATTCAAAACTTTTTTTTTTCATATACCTATATATAATATATTATATTATATATGGCTGCACAATTTATCGGTTACGTAAGATTTGACCTTTTTTTTTTTGTTTTTGTAATCTTTCGCCCGTCATATCCGTTCCGCCCATCATTAACTATCACTTAGATGAAGTTTTATTATATAGCTATATAAAATATAATAATAAATTTTAAAAAAATGTATTAAAGTATCAAGGAAATCTGTATGATTCTAAAAAAAAATGAGATTTTTTAGCAAATGAACAGATGTACATAAAGATAATTAAAAATCTGACTTTATAGCATAAAATTATTATGATTACATACTGTATTTTCTCTATCTATTATATGACAACGTGACTTGTCTATCGACTGAATAGAAAATAAAATAGTCATCGGTCACATATCAATAAAGAAAGAGCTCGTGTCTACAATTAAAATATATATATATCTGTTTGAAAGAGAATAGATGTTAAGTTTGAAGATTATCCAGAATTGAATAAAAAGAAATTGTATAAAATTGCACATATTTTAATTGAATATTTTTCCATTCATACATTATATATGAACGAAATTGAAAAAAAAAATACAAACACATTTTCCGTATACATACTTCATAATTTTCTTTTACAAAACATAAACTACGATCATACTAAAGAAACGATATTTGTCATATTTTTTTTTTCGATCGTTTCACGCTTCCTCATTACAAATCAGATGTTATCTGTTAAATACGGCATATAATAGTTTTACTAGTATAGATATAACTGTGCAAAAACAGTTCAACTCGAGTGTATTCGCCGCTGCACACGAAATAATTCGACTCGTTTAACTCGGTTAATCTTCGAAAGATTGCGCAACCGGAGCGCAAATTGCGCAATCTTTTGTTACATTATTCGTCTTCTTTCCGTTTGTTTTTCCTCTTTCTGGTTTCTTTTTTTTTTTTTTTGTTGTATTTAATCTGTCTCTAAGAGCGGGGGGAGGGGAGGGAATAAAAGACACTTTTAAACCGTATAAATGTGAAGATGTCGTTATTTTAAACTTTTAACAGAACGGAACAAGTTGTTCCACTTCATGTAATAATGCTTGATTTTTTTTTTATTTATATAGTAAATCATTTTCATTTAGTTATAAAAATCAATAATAATACATACTATATTTTTACGTTGAGTTCATCTACATATGTTTATTTTATATATATATATATATATATATATATATTCAAAATAAAAAATATTTCGATATCATTAGAAACTAAAAAAAAAATATTATAAAACTATATACGGCTTTATATTTTTTTCTATACGAAATGTAAATTTATTCATTAATTTAAGCTGAAAAAAAATACAATCATAGCGGAATGCGAAATAACAACATACATACGGCATAACGAAAAAATAATAACATCAATCGCACCGCGCATAAAGGGTTAAATTATGTCTCGCTTAGAACATATTAATGCAATTACACGACGAAATCATACAAAACGTTTAATTATAAGCGATTTAGAATTCTTCATTTACGACGCTGTTTTATATATTGTTTTATTTCATTTTTGTCACTATTATTATTATTATTATTATTATTACATCTGGTCATTTCACGAGAACAATTGTAAAATTCTCCGAGGATACAATCTGAAAATGTATAATGCGAGGCTTTTAAAACGTTAAAAATGTCCTAAGACACGCAAAATAAAAATTCACTTAGCCATATATAATACTAATGTTAAACGATTTCCAGTAATTTTAACTCATATAATACTAAAAAAAAAATATTTATATATAAATATAAAAAATTATTCATTATTTAACAAATAATCAAATATCGATAACATAATAAAAATATGACATTTTTTATAGTCATAATAAATATTTACAAAATTTTGAATGCGATTTATTGACGTTCGGCAACGAAAGGGTTATTTATCATTTTTCATTATACATTTTTATGATTAAATAATAAGCGAGATATTAAAAGTTTATACGACGCACATAATGGACGGTTATTCGACGTCGTAAACATTATTACGAACATGAACGATGTAAAAATATTATAAAATGTAATAATATTATAACATTAGCATGATTCGATTATGCGGCGCATGTATAAAACACATTTTTCTTTTCAATATATATATATATATATATATATATATATATATATATTACTTGCATTTTGATATTCGATAATAAATATACGTAATATATTATGTTTTACATGTGTATTATCATGAAAGGCGCATCGTTTAAGAATTTTCAATTTTCACGCATAATACGATGTTATATTGAAAATTTGTATTATAAATAATGAAATTTTTATATTATCAGAGATTTATGATCGATGTTTTGAAATATAATAATGCACTAAAATAATATTAAATGTAATGTAATTAATGTTTATAATACTAAAATATAAGATTCATTTATCGATTACAAACTTAAAAAAATGTTTTTATATAATATTAATTGAATATTAAATAAAAAATTGCTGATTCTATTTCATAGAAAATCAAGTCAATTTTTCTAATAAATAGAAAATAGTCATTTGATCACAGAAAATGATTAAATTGCTTTATTTATTTTTATTATAATTTGTACTGTTTTTTTTATAAAACTTTTCTTATCGTATTCTTAATAGTAATTACTATTGAATAACTTTATTCGATATCTTTAATGAGATCATTACGTTTTCGTTCATTCGTTTTTTTATAAAATCACCGTTTCTCCATTGATTATTTTTATAAAAATTGTATTTTTTTTTTGTTATTAATTTTACGTCGAGCAATAAAAGTTTAAAAGCTTTCCTTTTACAATATTGACTTTTTAATGTTACATAATTTTATCTTATTCAGCATTTATAAAATATTATAAATCAGTAAAATAAACAATATTTTCAACAGGAAATTTGTGCTTTTGTTACACAGCAGTGTTAATTTCACACTTAAATAAAATGTCGAAGTCAATGTTTATTTTTTGTAAGATTTTATCCTTCGACGTAAAAAGCAGTCAACATCGAAATACAATGAAAAATACATATATATCCAAAAAAATTATATAAATTTTCATTTTATACACTGATTTATTTTTATAGAGATTAAATCATCAATATTTTATATAATATTTTATTTTAATAAAAAATTGATTTTATATAAACGAGAAAATATGCTACACGTGTAATAAATGTAACGTTAATTAGTTCAATTGCAAGCGTTTCAATAAATAGCAAACGCAGGGTTGAAAAGACAAAGAAAATCGAATTTTTCTTTTTTCTTTTTTTTTTGATTAATATGTGAGACGAATGCAAAAAAGGAACAACTTCGTCCAAATAACCTTTTAACGATTCGAACATTTGCATCGGACAAAGCGACATAATCAGTGGTTAACTCTACCGTAAAGGGCAACGTACCCTAATTCAACAGCAAAAGTTACCGAAAATAATCCTTTGGATATCGTCATTTATATATATATATATATATATATATATATATATATATATATATATATATATATATACACTTTAAATTATTTATTTAATTTTTAACATAGCTCAATATGTTCAGAATAAAATTTTTGTTTGCGATAGATTGAATAAAAAATAATGGTAATCACGGCTCCGGGAATAATTTGATAATTAGCGTTCACAGCTAATGATGTTTCAATGAATGAGATTTGATTGCGATTTTTTTTCTAATCTATGTATATTTTGTACGAATTTGTTGATCTCGAGTCGATTAATCAATGTTAGTTTAATTGGTTGATTGTTTGATTGAAAATAAAAAAAAAAGTGCGGTGGCCGTTAAATAAAATATAAGTTTAATTATATAATATTCTATAAAATGTATTCATTATAAAATTATATATTCTTTAAAATATTTGTAAAATTTTGAAAGTAAAATATATTTTTTTTCTGATTTTACCCTTAAAATTCTTAAATAAATATTGAAAAAAAACTTAACGTAAATCTTTTAAAACTTTAAAACAGATAATTTATTATTTATATAGTAAGAAAGATTTTCAAAATAATATTTTCAAATTTAACACACATTTATCTAAATAAAAATATATAATGGATTCATAAAAAATGAAACTTACTGTCGCAGAAATTCTCGAAATAAACTCCTGTAATATCTCCATCGTCAATAAGTGGTCTTTCAGCATTCAAATAAGTTGAGGGTCCATCTGGTAACGACCTATGATCCAAATGATATAATCTGCAATTATATACGCTGCTTGATGTCAGACCCAAATATAAAAAGGATCTGCAAAGGAATTCCGTTTCGATTTCACATGCGAGTCTGCAGGCGGCTTCTGATGTTACCTGAAATTGGAAATTTAATATTTTAAAGTTAATAAAATTATATTTTAAATTCATATATATATATATATATATATATATATATATAATGAAATAAAAATCGCCTGAAGCCGATCTCTTTGAATATTAAATTTGAAGCGGTTATCGCAATGATTAATGAAAGAACAAAATGAAATATTTCTACGACACATATTAAAATTACGAAACGCAATATTTTTGATTTAATAAACGAATCGCGTGTTTAAAAGAAAATATATATTTAAATTGCTTCACGACAGCGTTTTAAAATGCATTTATAATGTACGACATTATTTGCTATGGCTGTTTATAATTAAAATGTTAGGTTTTATTAATGATTACGCGTTGAAATCTTCGAATTAATAAACTAAATAATTATATACGTTTATTAAATTTTTTCTATACGTTAATATATATTATCTTGGACTAAATTTTATAAAATTTTAAATATTTTAAAAAGTGTAAATATATAGACATACTTGTTGATCTTTTCAAGATATATCTAAGTTCTTCTTAGAATTAAAAATTCTTACGTAATACGGCGTCTTAATTTAGCTTCATTCTGAAGGGTATCATTATATCGTATAAGGTATAAAATATTTTTATTTAAAACGTTGTACTTTGTCGCAGGAATCTTCCCTCGTTACTATACATATATATATATATATATATATATATATATATTTATTATGTATACAAGATTAATTTGTTGTATTCTTTATATAGACACTTTTAAATCACATTTTATACGTGATTTGCGACAATTACGCACATTTAAACGCGTGCTATAAAAAGAAAATTTATTTAAACATCCGGTTAAACGTGAAAAAATATCTCGTTCCCGACTATTTTTAATAAACATCCGGTTGAACGTGAAAAAAAATCTCGTTCCCGTCTATTTTCAATATTGAATCTAATTAATTCGTAACACGTAAACTCGTAATTAGAACGAGGACGTGAATATTATTCTGAAATTGCATCGGTCGTCATGAATTATCGAGTATTTTTTATTATATATATATATATATATATATATATATTTTTTTTTTTTCTTGTAAAAGTACTATAAAAATAATAATAATGAAAAAATCGTTCGACACTTCTAAAACCGACTTAAAACACGTTCGAAACGCATAAATTTAAATTGGAATATTTGAACTCCATCAATCGAATTAATTGAATCATTTTTCTTGATGTCGACGTTCGAAAAAAATTACTGTTAGACTCTGAACATTGAATAGTTAAGCGTAAATTAAAAATATATCTCGTATGCATATGATGAACGATAATAATTAAAATGATTTATTGCGCTTTAAGGGTACGTCAATGAATAGCGTCATACAAATTTTCATATTAATATAACTGCGAATTTAAATGAATACTATATTTCTATATGTCAAATTACGTTTTTTTACAGTTACAATTTATTTATTTTAATTTTAATTTTAATTAATATATATATTTTATATACATATTTCATATCATAAAAATTTAAATAGAATACTGAGTATATAATAAATCAAGGTGATGAACTTATGATATTTTCTTTATTGATATTTTCTATATTACAAGTGGAACCTCTTGGATTGAACATCTCTTTTTTGAAGTGTTTAAAAAAATCAAGTGTTAAAAATTGTTTGATGTGACAACAACTTAACAAAAATTGTTGTTAAACTTTTGTATTTTTTTTTATGTGTAAAAAAATAATTCATAATCTTTATTTTGAAGTACGATTTCAATACAAAATAATATTACTAAATTCTTCTTTTTATATATCTTCAAAAAAAAAAAAAAATGCACTTGATATAAAAAAAAAGATATTTTTCAACACTTAAATATATTGAATAAATATTATAGTAAAATTTGATTAAAATTATTCTAAAATATAAAGCAATGCAAAAAATATCTATATATCTGTTTCAAATTATCAACTAAATATTATTATTATATATAATTTGTGTTTCATATTAATATAGATCTACAAACTGTGATAATCTATAATTATAAATATCAAAGATAAAACGAATTCCGAAAAAATAGATAGTACTAAATCAAGCGCGAAGAATTCGATGATTGAAAAAAAAACGTCTAAATCTCTACGAATCGAAAATCCGAATAGCGATCGGTATTTCATCTGCACATTTCTATTCGAAAAGTCATTCGACTCGTTCGATAGTCAAGTTTGAGAAGCTTCATTTTATCATATATATATATATATATATATATATATATATATATATATATATATATATTATATACAAGTGTGTAGAGAAATTTCAAGGAAGATACAATCGTCGAACGTACTTTATAGTTAACGCGCATTGCGATCCAACGAGATGATTCACGCGCTCAATAAGGTTAAATAACGTGAAAAAAAAAAGAAGTGAATCCAGATCGTGCAGCAGGAAAACGATCTTTTATATATTTATAGTAAATCCTGATTATATAGCTTATGTAATATAGGAAAAACTTGAAGATCTTAGAATTATTTATATATAAATATATGTATGGTATATAAAATATATCGAAAATCGCTTTGTTAGGCTACCGTAAATCGTAAATTATTCGAGAATTAATAATCTGAAAAGTTCTTTGATCCGATGTGAAATTATGAAAAAATGTATAATTTCGAAATTGCTAAGGTTGTGTAAGCATATCGCAACAGAAAGTGAAGCTAACGTATAATTATGCTAACGAAGGGTACGTATAATTTTTATGTTCGATTTCATATGCACTTTTGTGAATAAAAATATATATAAATACATACATATATATGTTTTGATTTTGAATTATATATTTAAAAAAAATATTTATATTTTACAATTTATATTATAGTTAAATGTAAAAATTACCTGAAGTTCTTTATCGGTATAATAATGAAGTCCGGCGTATTGTGCCACCTTATCTTCTGCTACTCCGAGTCTTGGCTGAGCAAATCCTCTGCTATCTTTGCAAGCTTGTCCTGCTCTCAAGCATAGATTCTCAAAATAATCAGTTCCGGGTGCATCGGATAATCTGGGTGCTGAATTTGGTCCCGGACCACCTCCGGTTCTTCTGTCGGCATCGCTAAGGGCGCATCTCATGCTGCTATATTCGTATTCAGCAGAACGACAGGTGAACCGTTTCTACAAAAAAAAAAATAAAAGGGGAATATATATATATTTATAAAAAAAAGGTAAATTCGATTGAAAATAAACGATTGAAAAATCCGGTTTTTATGGGAATCGCTAGTATTCCTTAACCGGTAAATGTTCTGAAGTCGATTGTGGTCTAAGAGCGAGTTCTTAGATCCGTATAAATCTTTCTAGTTTGCTAATAGTCGGATGATTGTGACTTTTACATACAGATTAATTGGCCGGTCCCATCGTTTCTTCCTTTTATATTTATTTTTTATATTAATTTGTAACACTGTTTACATACATATTTTTCCATATATGATTTTGAATAATATTTATAAAATACGTATATATATATATATATATATATATATATATATATATATAAATATACAATCAATTAATTCATATGTAAATTGTAAAAATAAAACATATATATTATTCAAAATTAAAAATTATTAAAATAAAAACGAATAATTGTTGTAAAATGTCTTCACAGCGATTTTATCATTAATTTATATAACGTTCGACAAAATGTGACTTTTTAATGTTATACTAAAATAAAATTGATCTTTATATTACACACCATATTTTCCTCCATTTGATCGCATTTTAGATATAAACATAAATTTTTCTTAGTATTACAAATTTCTAGCTTTCAAATAATTTTAAATTTTCTGATTTTTGAACTAATTCAGCAGTATTCAATTTACCAATATTTTTTTTTATTATGGATAAGATAAAAAATATTGAGTATTACTGAACTAAAATATGGATAGTTCAAAATTTATATAAAAGATCTGTTCATAAAATATTTCTAATTTGTAAATTCAAAATATTTGAGAAACTTAGCATCGGCATTATGCCGTACAGGTTTCAGTGCCCTATTACGCTTTCAGACGCACATGTTTCCTTCGTAACGAGGACGTTATTTTCAGCTAAAAATGTCACTTTATCGCACGATCGGCAAGCGTGCGCCCTCGGTACACGTTCAGCATAGGAATTTATAAAAATTTGCATTCAACGTCGCTTAAGAACGACCCAACCGTCCGCTTTAAAAGTCAAGATAGAATCGCATACAACAAATTCTATACTTACATATAATACACACATATATTTATATTTATATTTGAAAATGGTTGAAATGGAAAGTTCAACTATTGAATTATATTTATTTATAATGATTACCTCGTTGAGACATGCGGCAAGACACGCCTCTTTGGTTGATGTATATATGAGAGCATTGTCCAAACCTCTGATCGCTTTTCCTGGCACCCTTTCGAATGCCCAAGGTCTGAGACACACATTTTCAGATCTGATCTGAAGCTTCACCATGTAATACATGCTGACGGCTCTCTATAAAATAAATATATTTTATTATATATAATAATAATACTCGTCTGACGATTATTAATGTCAATCGCGAGAGTTTACTTGAGGTGTTGCATTAGGATTGTTGGCTTGCGTGTCGTTTTGCAGTTGACATCTCGTCTCTTGTACTGGTGTCAGAGGATTCAGGACAAAACTGTAAAGGAAAAAAAATATTTTAATGATATTAATGTTATGTATTATAATTGTGAAACTATAATATTTGTATGATACCAACTTTCAATCGTCAAAATAACCTATTTTAAATTATAAATAATAGCCACACGATAACTAAATCAATAACATATACATTATTCGCACTTTTATTGAATCAATATTTTATATCGATTTAAAATGAAGAATATTAATATACATCGTTTCTTAATATACTATTGTTTAAGCTTATATAACCATACACAATGGATTTCTCGTGTGTTCATATTTTATTTGATCTTTAAACATTATATATACGAGTATATATATATAGAATCATTAATGGCGCTATGAAAGATGAAAACTACGTATAAATTGAACGAATAATATCAGACCAGATATATCCATATCCGAGTAAGATAATGGATAATAAGGTGAAGATCATCGTTTTGATGCTGCAATGCAAGTCTCAGATCAATGATCCAAGACGATGAGGATCAACGATCTATAGATCTCGCGACCCACGGTCGCCAGCTGCCGTTAACACTCCAACAACGATCAAGAATTTCAAATATTTTATTTATTATATATATATATCATCGAACGTGTTAATAGTGATGTATATTTTCACATTATAATATAAAAAAAATATTTATATCAATACAACTTAATCGTGTTAAAATTATATAATAAGTGATTAATTTTAATATATATATATTTTTTTTAATAATTTGTATTCATATTCTATAAATCGATAATAGAATACGATATCATTAATCGTATCCATAATATCGTGTTAAGAATATAAATGGCGACGATAATCTCGTTTCCGTTGTAAAATTTTCCCATACGTCGAATCGTTCAATAAAATTAACTTTATCCAATTAAATTGACATTAAACATTGAATGAAAATAAATTTTATATAATCATATAAATGCCATTAGATTTCGATATAAATATATAACTTTTTTTTTCTCCAAAATACTGTTATAAAAATTGCATTTCATATATCTATTTTTTTTTCTTCAAAAATCACCAATTAAAAAAAATGTAAATAATCATTAACATGTATAACTGAAAAAAATATTAATTATGTATATATATATATATATATATATATATATATATAAATATAAAAAAATTATACGACCGATATATTTGCGTTTACAAGTTCATACATATTATAAAATTAATTAATTACGGTATAAATTTTCAAGAATGTTTTATATTTATATATTTGTATAACAGTTTATCCCGTAATATAATTATTTATTGAAGCATGTTAATAAATATGTAATAATATCACTATATTTATTTTTGCATATCTTCGGATGCCTCGCGAATTGCCCATTTACATCTACTTCATAAATTATCACACCGCAAGCTCTTACAGCTATTAATATAATTGTGTAATTTTCTATGAAACGAACGTCGCATATTAAATTTGCATATAAATATATAATATTTGTTGAATAAAATATACTATATATAATATATAAGTAAATATATCTTTAAAGCAATATTTAAATGAAGATATTATGAATCGATTTATACACAAATATTTTTTAAGTAAAAATATAATTTTTATATATTGATCTAAAGTTTATTTACTTTCAATATAAAATTAAAACAGAAAATATGACATTTTATTTAGCGAAAAATCGTTTAAAAAAAGACTTAAGAAACTGTATTAAATATTACGAATATATATATAGTGTTTTTTCAAAATTTTATAAAGATATAATAAAGAGATTTTTTTAACTAAAAATAATTTATTTTAAAATTATAATATAAATATTTCTAAGAAATATTTAATTTATGCTATATTATATAATTCATATTTAATTTAGATTTTTTTTTATATAGCAATAAAATCAATCGAGCTCATCATTTGCGGTTTACCATGCGAAAAATTAATCCAGCAAGTTGATTTAATATCATACTGAATAATTGCAAAGAAATCTGTAATATTACAATTCGTCATATTTTTATAATATTTTTTGCACTATATTTATTAAATGACGAAACATTATTTTTTATACATATTTTTTTATAATAATATTGTAAAGAAATAAAATTAAACGATATTAATACACATATATATATATATATATATATATATATATATATATATATATATATTAATTACATTGTTTAAAATACAATTTAGAACTCGTTTAATATAAAAATATGTATCAACCAGAAAAAAAAACTGACAGCATTCAATGTTCAACGCCGTATAAATGTCAGTTTAGACCGCATATTATAAAAACATTAATATTCTTACATAATTTATTACATTAAAAAAAAATATTCACTCGTGATTCATCATATATTTTATTATATTAAAATCATTATTGATTAAATAACGTCTTTTCTTCTATTAAAAAAAAAACACACTAGACTATGATTGGTTGTTGCATATTCAATCAAAATCTTTAAATATACACTATCAAATATTTTTTTATTCGATCGAATTAAATAAAACAATATATAACTAAATATATATTTTAAAAATTATAAAACAAAAAAAAAATATTATTAATCTTCATTATATAAAAACGTAAAAAAAAAATACGAAAATATCCATCAATCATTACAAATAAACGATAATTATAAAAGACACATATAATGGTAATCTGTCCAACTTGTCTGACTACTGAACCGAGGTTCAAGATTTAAACATAGCCTCCAGGCTATTGTCGAACATTTTTTTTCTTTTTCAATTGCATAACACACATCTTTTTCCTACAAATAATATAATGTTACAATTTTACAATATTCAAAATCGCAAAAATTCAACAATTCAAAAGAACACCCTATCTATATTTTACTTACAATTTATATAATAAACGAGAAATTTCTTCCCGTATGTTCCAATTAAAATTGAACATCAATATTTATATCCGTATATTATATATATATATATATATATATATATATATATATATATATATATATATATATATATATATATATATATATAAGCATTCCTGATATTTATAATGAACGGTAACAGACCAGAAATTAACCCGTGTCCGATCATTTTATATTCAACCATCCACCGTGTATAGAATAAAACGGATCCATTCTATCCGTTATAATATTACTATCATGGTGTATACGGTGACTCCTCGATGTAAACGGAAACCAGTTCTTGGTCTTCGAAACGTACCCTCGTCTTCCTGGTTCGTTCCTCTTTAACGCGTGCCTCTCGACTATTCGCTTATAATGATAAAAGTCTATAATGGCAAACGTAACGTGTCTTATAAAACAAACAGACTATAATACAACGTTCTATGTTTATATATATATATATATATATATATATATATATATATATATATATATATATATACCATAAATGTTGATTGTTGTTAAGTGTCAGAGTTAGAATGTAACGTTTATATGTTCATAATAATTTCCTATTCATCATTCGTGATAATATCAGAATTTCGCATTGTAAACATTATTGTTTATAATTCTATTACAAATTTTTATAATATTGCATTATAAATATATAATTAATTTTTAATTTATTTGTTTCATACAAATATATGTTTCAGATATACTTGATTATATTAGTAAAAAAAAAATAATATAATATTTATAATTATTCTTTATCCATAATTTACATAATAATTTAGTTGTATAAATATTTCCAATCTGATAATATTATATATTTTTTAATAAAATGATATTATAATGAAATATATTTTTAAATATTATATACACAAAAAATCATTAGATATATATTTATGATATATAAATTTCAAAATATACTATTAAATAATTTTATTTTAATTTATTTAATATTATGATCATAAATAGTTGAACGTCGCTAATATAAATTCTAATAGATTTATTGATTTCACATTTAAATAATGATGAACATTTTTAACAAAAAAATATAGAACAATAAATATTTTTCAAATTTGAAATATTTAGTATAAAAAATTAAAATATGATTAAAATATATATATATATATATATATATATATAAGATTTAAACATCGAAATATGAAAACATAACGAGTATGTTACCGAGATTAATCGTAACGAGAACACGTCGATTCTTTAAATGAACCGGTTTCGAAAACGAAATTTCCGCGTAGATTTTCTTCGGGAAGGTCACGTCGTCGCCGAAGCTTTCCTCGGGAAGGTCGTGACTGTCATGACGAATGATAAGACGATGAAAAACTCGCCACGGATAGAACTCGAGGTCTACGTCCTTTATATAATATATATATATATATATATATATATATATATATATATATATATATATATATATATATATATATACCTTCGTCTACAGGCGCGGTGGTCTATTATTGTTAATGCTAGAGCATTCGCTTCGACAATAAAATAAATCTACCGACACACAATATATAATAATCGCCTGTGTAATATTTTATTTATTTATTATACCCTTATTTACACCCTTCATTTGAAATAAATCACGCGTATATAAAATATTTTTTTATTTATCTCTTTGTAAACTATTGAAAATTTGATGTAGAACAATGAATATTTATATATTTTTTTTTTGTAAAGAATTCCTATATACTTTTTATATAATATTATAAAGTGTAAAATGATACCCTTGTAAATAGATTCTAATTTTATAATTCTATAAATACAAACTTTGATCATTTTGTATATATATTTAAATTAATTTTTATTCAATTAATTTCGCCTTTGAATATTTAGAACATTATATTAAAAGATATATAACAAAAAAAAATATTTGAAAATTTATATTAAAAAAAAAATTATTATGAGACCTAATTTCGATAGAAATTAATACATAAATAAAAATCCACTAATGTTTATATCTTAAATAATTATATATATTTTTTATTATTATTTAAAATAATAAAATATTACAAATATTAAGCAAAAAAACTTTAACAAATATTATTTTTTTATAATAAAAAAATCTACTATATCTTATGAATATTTAAGAGCGCAATATTTACGACCATTACTTTAGCCGTAAGACCGATCATAAATCGTAATCGAAGCTCTTCGTTTTGAGTTTAATTTTTCAGTATATAAAATATATGACTATTATAAATATTGTTCGAAACGAAATCCCTTTTATCTATAATGGCATTTTCAACGTGAATAGTCAAGATTTAAAATACGGATAGTCATAAATGTCATATTTTCGTCGATAATTGCCGTGTATAATATAATTATAATTAATAATCTAATCGTAAATCGTAATTTCAATTCTACAGCAACTATTTCACGTGATGTAACAAAAGTGTTAATCGATTCGAAACATTTTTTTTTCAAGAATCTCAAAAAAAAAACCGTTTTCAACTAAGGGCCGTTGAAATTATTTGTAATCATTAGTGAACTGTTATAATTATAGAAAATTTATTAAATAGAATATGAGAAAAAATAATAACTTTTAATGATTTACGCACTGATTCTATGAGTGAGAAACAAATAGTGCGTTATGATTACGAAAATCGTTATGAACAAGTCGACCCGAAGCACAGAATTCGTGCATGTATAAAAAAGCAATATTAATCTAAAAATAATAATGATGTGAATATTATGTATAATTCGTATAAAATATTTTTTAAAAACTGTATAGTTTTAATTATTTTTATTTTATTTTAAAATAATTTTTATTTTTCTCTTTCATTTATTAATTATTAATAAATTGTTATTTTTGATTCAACTCTTCAAAAATTATCTGAATATATCCATTAACAGTATGCAATTAAAACATTCCATATCTGTAATCTTTAAAGTATTTTTCATGAAAACAAATTACGAATTCTAATTGATTGTTACGCATCCAATTAAAATTCGCACAAATAAACGTTATGTCCAACAGGATAAATCATATATTTCCAAATATTAAAATATTACTTCTTTTTTTTTAATTTTAAATATAAATAAAATGGCGGCGTTTCGTTTTACGATCGCTTATATAAAAATCGTGTGAGAAATTTATGCATCGAAAAAGTGATTGATGATGATTATGCTTTTTTTTCTTGGACTCCATTATCATTTTATTTTGTTTTTATATTAGCACTTTATATATTCAATTTTCAAAAATACAATTGGCTCTTAATAAGCCTTAATATTAGGCAGTCGTACACTTGTTGGGGGCCGCATTCATAATATTTACTATTGAAATACAACTTTTTTCATGTACGTTTTATAATATAGCAATGAATATTACTGACAGAAAAAAAAATATTATAATTTATATTGCTTTGTTAGATTATTATAGTTGAGAAATAAATGATTTATATCACAAGTGGTTGTCGATATAAAAGTATTATTTTCTTTTTGAATTTTTTATGAATTCAATAATCGGTTTTTTTTAATAAAAATCTTATAATAAAATAAACGAAATATATTGAAATTATTATTTTTCGGTCAAAATACATTTTGTTTCTATTTTTTAAATGTATGTATTATAAAAATGTTTCATCAATTTAAAAATATGTTCAGTGTTTAAATATGTTTGATTCATTTATATATAAAAAGTCGCATTATTAAAACTTCAAAAAAAAAATATTTGATTTATATTAAATGATGTTTGAGTGAATTACTATAGTTGAACTATGCGGCGAATTTGAAAAAATACTTATGATAAAATAGTTTTTGTTATATTCACTTCATCATCTTTTATTATATAAGTTCGACTCAATGGAATCCATCAAAATACATATTTCATGACTTAAACCAGCAATGATCAATCTTTTATATAAACTATTTTTTCTTTAATTATAATTTATCAGTTCATTTCTAGTAGAAAAATTAAATTAAAAAAAAAGTATATTAAAATATAGTATTAAATTTATAATGTTTTTATAATTTACATGTATCATATATTTTAATAGATTTATATATGGGAAAAAAATAAAAAAAAATTGACACATTAATGATCTAAAATTAGATATATAAACAATTAAAATATTTAGTCAACCGCCTACATCAATAAAGCAATATATAATATTTAAATAATCCAAATTTATGCCAAACACGACGATGTTTAACATACATGACTTCCGATCATTGCTATCGATATAGTCATCATTAACGACCGAAAAAAAAAATGTCCAAACGGCGCCAAGTTATGTCCATAATAACCGTTTTACCGATATTTAAACCCGTTGTCGCTTAAAAATTAACGCCGTGCAACAAATAAATATGCACGAAAAACCAGTTTCGGAACATCGCCGAGCGGCCGTGAACTATTTATTCGGCATTTATTATTTAGATGCGAAATAACTGTTGTTCGTCTAAATATTGACTAGGAGAATAGCATTTGCATAAAAATACTATATATGACCGAACCGAGATACGGTCTAAAATATTAAAATAGACACCGTGGAGCTGTTATATTATTATTACGTATAATGTGTGTGTGCATACGTGCGTTACGTTACGTAATATTATATATATATATATATATATATATATATATATATATATATTAAATCACACCGTGGTTGCTCGAAATATTTTTTAAACTAGTTTTAGGTCAATTTTTATCATATCCATTCTGATGTGTGATTCTCAATGTTTTCTATGTATAATATTAACATTTAAATTATTTAAATATGATTTAAAGATATTTTGAATATTAAAGATTATCTAATTGATATAAATATTGTATATGATTGTTAATTTAAAAAACGATATTGTGGTTCTTAAAATATTTTTAATAAATAAAAATCGTTATATCAATTGTAATTATAAATTTGGTATAAAATTTTTAATTCATTTTTAGTGTCATAATCTAATAAAATTGCTACGTTTTAATTTTAATTATAAACATAATTTATTAAAAGATTGTGAAAAACATATTTTCGCTGTGACATTTATTAATATAATTATAAATACATTATGAATTATGTTTAAAATCAATGTAAAGAGAGCGATATATTTATATAGCCTTAATATTATTTCGTTAAATTTGTATATATATATATAAAAAAATCGGTCTAATTTATATTAAAAAATTACAAAAATGCTCCACTAACCTAAACCGAATAAAAAAAAATGCGCAACAACAATTTAAACGAACATTCGTCTAAATTATTCATAATATAAAAACGTCGTTAAAATCGTATCAAGCGTACGAACATAAAAATTCAAACGATCGCACATATTTTACATGTTTCTATTTTCGAGATAATTCGCGACGACAGTTGGGGAAACGCTCGCATGAAATGGTGGTTATATAAATTCCTCACCTGAACGCTGCGGCTTGACAATCTGGTTCTTCGCGACACCATCCTTGACATTCGTACAAAGAAAGATTTTTAACCGTGTAATATGTGCTGCCTGCGAAGTCGTAATCGGTGAGCTTTTCGAAAGCTATACGACCTGTAAAATTGCAAAAGCTCTATACATTTTCTTATATATATATATATATATATATATATATATATATATATATATATATATATATATATATATATAGATATAGATATATATATATATATATATATATATATATATATATATATAAATATAGATATATATATATATATATATATATATATATATATATATATAGTATATATTATTGTAGAAAAATTACGAAATACCGCTGCGGTTAAATCGTAATTGCAATAATATAGGCTCCCGTGCTATTTAAACTTACAATGAACCGTAGTCAAAGCCGCCAACAGGAAAAGGAAAATTGTTCTCGGCGAAGATTCCTTCATTTTTCTTTTTTTTATATATATATATATATATCTATATATATTCTTATTATTTATTATAATATCTGAAACAAAATAAAAATTAAATAATTAATATTCAATAGACAATGTGTTTGATTCTATGTGAAAAATCGATAAAGCATAAATTTTCTCAAGTGTTTTCTATTGTGGATGATTAATTATTTTTATTGATTAAATTATATTTATATAGTCGAGCCTATAATTTAATTCAGTTTAGTATGGTACATAATACCCACTGATGTCACATTAACAGGACACACTATATAAAGATTTGAATATATTTTATCTATATATAAACAAAAACAGTATTGTTTTTTTTTTAATAAATTTATGACATTTTTAATTAGATCAAAATACAGTTCTTTTCAAAGATGTAAGTTGGAAATTATGGACTTTTATTTCCAATAATAATTTTTCCAATAGTAGTAATGTGTGTCATATATTTTTGTTTAAAACTAAGATGGTATAATTTGGCACCATAAAATAAATTTTATATAGAAATAGGAAAAATATATGACGTTAAACATGAAAAAAAATACGATAAAAACTATGGCATTAAACTAGAAATATATAAAAATAATAAAAAATCCATAAACAATAATTTGATATTCCATATACTTTCTTGTATATTTTTAACATACCATATATTATAATAAAAATTATGAACATTCTTTAGATTATATAAAAAAAATATATATACTCTATAAAATTAACAATTTTTATTATTTGAAATGTTTCGCTTTTATGGTATATACGACATTTTGACATTCATAATAAATTCAAAATTCATATATTAACTGTAAAATTAGAACTTCATTGTTGGATTATATAACTGAATCTAAATAAACTGTTAATTTTAACATATCGAATTTCGAATCATATTTTCGCACAAACGCGTGAAAATTACGGGAAAAAAAAATTCCACACGCACGTATATTGATTAATTTGCGATGTAAAAATTAATTAATACGACATTTCCTTGTAACTGTTTATATCATTATAGTATATTGTGGATTGAAAATTGACTTTCCGTGTCGTTTATTTATTTATTTATTTTTTTTCTTTTATATACCTTTTCTATGGAACTTACTACCAATTTGCAACACGTTTCATCTTTTCTTGAAGAGAACACCTTTTTTAAACGTGTAAAAATGTACGTGCTTGGAATTTTTCAAATATATATATATATATATATATATATATATATATATTACACACACACTAATAAAAACCAGCTTTAATACATATATATGTATATAAAATAACGTATAATTTTGCTCACATCATTATCATTATGCAACTTGATATGAGTGAACTTCATTTTTCCCATCGCGGTTGCAATTCGATATTATATATATATATATATATATATATATATATATATATATATATATATATATATATATATATAAATACAAAGTAAAAAATTGGTATATGTAAAAAAAATCATATAATAAAATATAATATAAATCAACGATATGAAAAAAAAATTGATTTGAAATACTTTATAAAGCTTTAAAATGTTAGCTTGTAATTTTTTGTAAAATTATTCCACTGATTACACGTTCGATATTCAGAAATTCAGTCTTATTTATAATTAAAATGTTTATATAATAAGCCTCTAATTATGGATGAAAAAAAAAATCTTTTTAATAATACGTTCATATAAATTATAATACAGTATATTATTATAAATATCAATTTCCGGTTTATTTCAATATTGATTTTTCATTATTTTTTTTTAATTCATAGTAGATTTTTTCAATATATATTTTATAAAATTCGATAATCGAAGTATACTATTAAAGCTTATATGTACAAAATTTTTTAAATACATCTTTGAACTTGAATGCACAACAACACGACAACAAAAAAAAAACACACATTCTCTCATTTTAAAACAGACTTTCTTCTTATGTAATACTTGTTTGAACAGAAATAGAATATTCCGGTTCTTTACCATATTCCCGTTCGTGTCTAAACATTATCCCATATAGGGAATAAAAGGACCAACATGGTCAACAATGCATTATCTCGATTATCGCCCGGAGTCACTTTACAGAATTTTCATACAAAGCCGTTGACACATCGTCCATATTTTCCACGTTGCATTTTATATGATTCACAAATGTACACGGGGAATAAATGCATAATAATTATACGCCTATCGAACGCGTCGTTTATCGAGATAATCTTAAAGACCGCCTTGCATAAGAACAACCATCAATTATATATATATATTTACATATATAAAGAAAGATGATGGTGATGATTTTAACGTTTCACATTTTGAAAAAATTTCACTTTATTCAATGTGGTCATTGCAAAAGGGTCAATCGCATCAATGCAACAAAACAGTTATAGAACGATCCAGTTTCGAATAACAGTTCTGAAAATGCAATAAATGCGGTCGACCAGTCGTTTTCATTTGCTATAAAATGCCCGTGTACAAGTAGAATGATCCATATAAAGTAATAAAAATAAATAAAAATTACTTTATTGTTATTATTGTGAAATAAATCAATTTTATTAAAGGGATAAACGGATCCGCTATATATTTAATTTAAAAAAAAAGTTTTATTTTTACGATGTTAAATAAAAAGTGAATGAAATAATACATAACACCTTTATAAATCAATGTTTTACATCAAAATTATTGAATTAAAAAATATTTTAAATAAATAATGAAAAATATGATATAAAATTCGAATTTTAAATAATTGTTTTTCTTTTATTTTTTAACAGTAAAAAAATCATTTTATTTTAACTTAATGTTATTATATCGATAAATAATTAGAATTTTAATATATTTTAACACTTAAATCAATTAATGAATGATAAAAATTACATTTTTCCACAATCTACAAAAAATAGAGAAATATCAACGCAATAATATATGAATAAAATATTTTATATACAAATTTATATTTTATAAAATGTTTAATTTATAGGCAAATAAATATCATACGATTATTAGATGATATCGATTATCTGAGAAGACAACGAAAAATAGCACGATAAACGTTTTCAAAAATAAATCAAAAATTCTAAACGCACAAAGAACTCGAAGAATCCTGATTCTCATTCATGACATTGAAGAATTTTTAAATAAAAATTTTCATCTATCGTGAACGATCAATCTAACGAACGTTGCACGCGAATTCTTTTCGCCCGTTTGCGCACAAAATCGAATCGTGAGACGACATATAACGAAAAAAATTATATATATATATATATATATATATATATATATATATATATATATATATATATATATATATATATATATATATATATATAATATATATATCTCGTGTGAACGAATCGAATCGGTAAAAATTGGTAAAAGTTGTTAACAGATGGAGCGTTAACAGAAATGTAAGGTTTGTAACTGTAATCGTTGAAGCGATCCAACTTCACCGTTAACATATCATCATAGCTCGAATAACACAAATTTACGGAAAAAAAAATGGCTCTATTTCCATTTACCAATGGTATTTAGATTATTATATACACGTGTATATCATATTTCTAAGTGCAACATCTAATTATGCTCGATTTATTTAATTTTTTTTTTTGGTCCATATTATATATATGTACATATAAAAGAAGAAATGTTTGAAAAACAATGATTTTCTATGTAAATATATATGGTAAATAACTTCATTCCTCTAATTATATCTGAATTTTGTATTAAAATTCAATTTTTTTAGTTAATTAAATTATTTTTTTATATTGAAGTAAACTTCATGTCTATATAAAAAAAATATATATTCTTATATAATATTAAATATTTAAATATAACATTTTGAAGTGTTTTGACATTGATTTTTTTTATTATTTATATTTGTAATAATAGGACATCATGTTAAAAATCTTATTTTATGATTGACATTCTTGACCTCAAAGTTCAAATTGATTTTCGATTCGATTTAAAAAGTCATGCTTTATCACTTTTGAGTTAAGAAAAATTAACGGTTTCTATTATAAAATAATTTTTCATTATTTTCATAAAAATAAAAAAATATACAATCTATATATGTATAGATATGAATATTTGTCTGTCCGTACTTGATAGTTTCAAAAACAATATATATCCAATCGCCGTGAAAATTAGGGAAATTAGGTATATTACCGAGAAGGTTTTTGAGTTTTTTTTTTCTTAAATCAAAATTAGGGTCATAGGTGCTCTCGAACAAATTATGATTCAATTTTGACAAGTGGGGTATGGCTATAAGCGCGAACACGGCGATACTTTTCGTAACCCTAATTTTATACAATTTTTTTTATATACATAATTTTTAATTATAATATTTTTTCTATAATCTTAAATTAATTAATTAGGATTTATTATTTGTTTTATTTTTAAAATATTTTTTTTACTTTTTATATTTATATTTATTACGAAAAAAATGTCATTTTTATGTTTATATCAAAAATTATTAATTTAAATTGTTTTATGCGATAAACAAAAATTTAATTTATTTTTTCCATAGATATATAAATATGTAATTATTAAATATTATTTTTAAAATTAATGGAAATTATATTTATTAATTTGCATGACGCCATGATCGTTAAATGTGCTGTTATGACAATTAGACAAACGTCAACCTATAGGAGGGGGTTATGTTGTATTCCTCCGCGCGCTCTTTAATTTACCTGTATATTATTTCTTATCTATAAAAAAAAATCCTTTCAAAAAATCATCAAAATTTGAAGGTATTGTAAAATTATTATTTTTTTTACATATATAAATGTTTTAAATTAGATGTACATTCGATTTTCTTTTGCTAAAGATATATATTTTTTAATGAAAAATTATTATTATTATTCATATATTATTGCTATAACACAGTACCGCGTGAACGGGCACAGCTAGTTTAATATATAATAACTTATACATATTCAATATTAAAAAGCAATATATTTATAGAAAAAAAAACGAAATTAAAACGATTTTTAGATAACATATGAGAAACGTGATATTGAACTGACGTAACGAATTATAAAGTCAAAAAATTTGAATATTATTCATTGAAATATACTGTTATTTCTTTTTTTTCCAAAATATATATTTCATATATTAACTTAATATATATATATATATATATATATATATATATATATATATATATATATATATATATGATTTTTTTTATAATTGATTAAAAACTAAATTTTCAAATAATATCTTCCTTAATAAAGATTATCATCGTTTATCTAAAATATTTCATAAATAATATTTAAACACTATAAGCATTTTTTTGCATAAAACACAGATTTACACCAATAATAAACTTCATGACGTATTATAAAGTTGAATAATATGCAATATTTAATAACCTGTAAATAAACTCTATTAACAATTTTAATTTATTAGTAATATTAAAATACATTAATAAATCAAGATTTAGAATACCGTATTATATATAAAAATATATAAATATATACTCAAATATCAAATTCACATCACGTGCAAAATAAAAATAATACACCGAAGAAAAGTATATATCATTATATTTAATTTTATTCGAGTGATGCACGATATTCATTCATCCGTCATTATTATTTATTTAATTCAATACTATGCTTTTTTATTATATGAATATATAATAATAAATTTTTCGCATCGAACTTTGACTCTCGATAATCCGACAACGGACTATAGCCATTTATACGGGGCCTAGGTCATCGAATTTGGTCAAGACGAAGCTCTATTTGTATATTCGAATATGTTTTTTTTTTCTATATACACATATATATATTTTTCTTTTTCATTTTCAACCTGTCCCGTTAAGTATATGGCCGTACAATAGTGAATTGAATTATTGCACCGACCTCGTTGACCTAAAACATTTCTTTTGAAATGGAAACGTCTTGAAACGACGTAACTAAAAAAAAAATCGATGCTATATATATTATATTTGAATGCGATTTTTGTTTTATGGATCGTCGCCGACAGTGATTCTTAACTATTGTGTCACAATGCTATTGTTTGCCGTAATATTTTATAAAAATACAATTACAAATATAATCATTTATAACGAAAATATTCATTAAAAAAATATATATGATTAATTATTCTAATAAAATAGTAAGAATTTTTCATTTTTTTTAATGTTATATTAATATTTATTAGTAAAAAATATCATATAATTTCATAGAAGAATTTATATGTAGAATTATTTTATTTAATTTATAAATGCAAAAGGGATCAATTAAATAAATGAAAAATTGAAATTAAAATACAATAGCAAATTTTCAAATATTCATATCATAAGATGCACGAATTTTACGAATTCGTTCAACTTGTACGTTATAATACCATCGCAAAACACATTAAAGGTATATATATATATATATATATATATATATATATATAGTTATATTACCGTTTATTTCTAATCGTTATTTTATTCACGTGCATCCTACACATTCTAGACGTATCCATATATAATATATTATGATCACAATTTGTTATATGAACTCATATATATATTTTTTTATAAATCATAATCTTTTAACGTTTAAGATTTATTTTTATTTAATAACTACCTTATATTTGAACATAACAGTAAACCGAGACGTTTTAAAATAAACCGTTATAATATAATCGTTTCCTTTTAAAACTCATCACGATGGAGGATTTCCCTTTCAGATCAGTACGTATAAAATATACATATTGGGATATAAAAAAAATGAATCTTAAATAATCGAAATATAATTATGATAAACGTTTATTAAAAATATTAATTACAATACCTGCTATCAATAAATATTCAACTCCATTATTATATATTGGATATAAACGATTGAAAAAATTAATAATATAAAAATTCAATATATTATGATGTATTGGAATTATGTGAATGATCCGTTCGAAATCTGGTTTTTTATACTCGCAGCACATGTCGCAGCAAAATGCAGCGAGTATGTCATTAAAATACACTGGTAATCATCGTCGTTGTCATGCCGTCAAGAAACGGAAGTTAACAGTAACAGCCTGTATACGCGTATAATTCTTGTTTTATTTCGTCTCCTCTTATTATTATTATTTTATATTATTATTATTATTATAGTTATTTTTTAATTTTTATTTTACAAGTCACTGGTTCAAAGTTAAATACCGAGACAGTTTAGTAAGAATTGTTCACCGGAACTGACATGACTTTACTGTTTCGCATATCTGTTTATTTGAACAATGTGTGTGAGTGTGTGTGTGTGTGTTTGTGTAAATATCTATTTAGAATTGATTAAATCTATCTAGAGATTCTAAAATATAATCAGATTATAAAATATTTCGTGAATTATTTATTATGAATAAACACAAAAATGATTGCATAATTTATGATCTTAAGATCTTCAATTTGTGGCATTAAATGTTTTATGAGTATGATTTTTTTTAATTTCTGAAAATTCTATCGCTATAAATCGTTTCGATTCGCAAAATTTATTTTAAGTTATATATTATACTTTTATAAATAATCTTATGTTAAATATATTATTTATTAAAAAGATATTAATAGAAAAAATAATTAATCAATAAAATTTTCACAGTGATATTTTTCAAACTTTCTTGCATTTCAACTTTTTATGTGAATTTTTATCAAATAATATATTTTTTTATTAATATTTATAATATAGAAATTTTATTTGTTAAAATTGTAAATCTTTACTTTTTTATTTTAAAATATTTTTTTTATTTATTTTTATAATTACACGTATATTACCGATAAAGATACTTTTTTGTTATCACAAAAAAAACTTTTTTTCTAATAAAAAGGAAATTAAAAGCACACAATATACGCGCGCAAATACACGTGCGTGCGAACGTTAACAATACACACAGTATTGTATCGTAATATCGCGTTATTTTATAATTAATTACGCGATTACATATTGTTATGTGAACGAAAGTCGCATGTTACTCGTATTATTAAAACGGAACATTTTCATGTTAAAAATCTCACGGGTCGAATTATGCATTGTGCAACGGATTAAAATGAAAGAAAAAACGTTTAAATGGAAAAACAGTGTAATTTTTTTACGATACACCCATTACGGAACATTTTTTTTTTTGATATAAATTTTGCGGTGATATATATTTTTCTATATATCGATACCGCTATTATTTTTTTCGCATTATTGATTTTATTTTTTAATGTGATGTAATTGAATCAATAAGAATATATGCATATAATATTTATTAAAAATAAATTAACGAATTGATATTCATTATTAAATCGTCACATAGAGTAAACTAGTGTAAAATAGTTCTGCAGTTACATCCATCGTTCTGTAAATGCTTCGCAGTTTTTACGCAAAAAAATTACAATATCTGATGTAATAAAATATAATAAAAAAAAATGATTTTTTTAATCGTATTATGTATTATAACAATGCACGTAGTTCGGTCGCATACCATCTGTGCACTTATACCGTTATGAACTATGCAAGAACGTGCTCGGCTACTGTTGTATTGCAATTTTGCATTTCGTATGCATTCGCTTTTTGTACAGTAAAATTTACCATCTATTCACTTATTTCCCACAGGGAAATTTATTTCATATACATGGTGTTTCGATTAAGAAAATATATGCATAATAACAATGTGCGCCCTGCAATTTTCTACATTGTAGTTTATGTTTTTGTTATATCTTTAATCGTATTGCGTTTTGTGTAAATGTTTTATATAATAAAATAATTTTAAATAATTTATAGCTATCCTCAAAATATGAGATACTGCTGTCCTATTCTTAAATAATCTATGAAAATAAAATTATTTTCGTTTTAATAATAGAGAATAAATCGTATTAAAATTTTATATTTAATATAAAAATAAATATCAATTTTCATAATATAATTTTATTAATATAATTACTCATTAAAAGGAAAAAACGGATATAAGAATTAATAAAATATTCATACATTTAATATAATATTTCTATTATTATCGATGATATTTATGAAAACCTTTACATTTTAATTAATATCTTTATAGTAAAAAACCGATAATTAACTGAAACTATGTTGAAATGGATCTATGGCTTTGAAATGTATCTGAAGAATTCTAAAAATCTTGTATATCCAATACGTCTCTAATGCGGAAGTGCTTAAAAGACTAAATATGGATTATGAAGTGCTGATGATATAAATTAACACAAGGAAAAATGAATACTTTATATCACGACAAATCCTGTAATTGGTGATTAAATGAAAAACAAACTAGGTTATGATAGTCTTTTGGTTATTTCAAAAGTTTTTAAAAAAATTCAAGGCCACAAAATTAAAATGACGATTGCCAATTTTCGAATATGAAAAGCTATATAAAAAAAATAATAATAGATTTAATACTGTTAAATATAAAGCTTTCATTCATAGCATTGAATATGAAAGCTCGTATTAAAATTGTGTAAGAAATATTTCGTGACATACAGCTTGAAAACCATCAATATTCACATTGATTACTTCACAAAGCTACGTAAATTATATATAAGCCATAAATTCATTTTCATTTTGATTTATTCACATCCGTTATTCCAATATTGAACAATCAATTTCTCAGAGCTTTTTGATTGACAAAATGAGAGCTTTTATTCGGGCGCGCGTTCGAATTATTTAACGGTAAACCATTTGTATATACATATTTATATATATATAGATAATATTATTTTTCGATTCAATCCGTAAAACCGATAAGTTTTCATTGAACCCGTTTCCGCGGTTAATTTTGAACCGTGCCGCAAGTTTTTCATTAAACGGCTTATTTCAATATTTTTAATAAAATAAACCAGTATTTCAAATATCCGTTAGTTCGACACTGAAAAAGACCCGATTCAGGAGGGGGGACCGGACGAATAAATAATAATTTATGCAAGTCATCTTATTATGTCGTTATTTATTTTATCAATGTCGTTATTAACCGTTAATTTTCGTATTTGGAATTATCTCATTATCATATTTGACTGTATTTAGATTAGAAAAAAAATATGTCGTATTGACATTTTTTTCTAATTATGTTCATATTCGGCATACACGACATACTGAAATTCATCGATTATATATGCTAATTTAAGATTAACGTTGAAATTTTGATCGATGTTATAATTTTTAAATATTAACAGTTATTATATCTAAATTTATCTTTTTAGAATATTAATATTGTTCAAAAATTTATCTCTCTTCATTTTGAGATAATGCTATTTCTATATATAAAATTGAGTTCTATCCGTTAAGTATTATATTTTATCTTCAAAATTTACCTTTTGATTCTTCAAAAATTATATTTAAAATTCAATATCCCGAATTTGACTAATTAAGAATTGGAAATACAAATGTTAATTGGTAAATTTTAATGTTTAAAAAATAATAACACCGATTTATAAAAATTATACATTATAAAAAATCGTATAATTAATATGCCATAGCCATTTACAAAGTAACATTATCGTTATACGCATATTTCGAATAGTTGAAAAAACGCAATTGCGTAATGTCGATCGACTCTATGTACGTATTTCGAGTACGAAATTAGCATTTTACGTGCACAGATTTAAATCGAGCTCAATAGTAAAGTAAAGTGAAGTGAAAAAGTAAAAGAAAAAAATAAAATACATAGTTAAACGACTCGAGAAAGTTAAACTAAAAACGGTTCGGTGTTAAACATTCCCGTACAAATTATTATGTATAAGCGTCGTGAATTATAAATAAGAATCCGTACTGGAAAGCCGTTTGTATATTCTCATCACGTACATTTGTAATATTACATTATTACTATATTTATATGCATATATATATATATATATATATATATATATATATATATATATATAGTATATAAATATATATATATATATATATATATATATATATATATATATATATAGTATATAAATATATATATATATATATATATATATAGTATATAAATATATATATATATATATATATATATATATATATATTGTATTTTATAAAAAAATATGTAGAATGTGTGTGTGTGTGCTATTGTAATATAAAATTATTTTAGTGTGTTATTAATTAATATCTTAGTTTTTCATATATAAAATATAAGATATAAATTAATGTAAAAAAAACGTAATATTATAGTGTTTTTTGTCAACATATTATAATCGATAAAAAATCATTAACAACGTTCTATAATTATAATTAATAAATTGTAATAAAGATATGATGATGAAGCAAGTGTTCTTAAAAAAATATGTATATATAGTGATATTAAAAATTCAATGAATATTAAACCCGTATCTCAATTATTTTTTATATAATCAGTACTCACTATTTTTTATTATATTTTAAGATTTATTTATGTCAGGTTAATAATATGAAGTAAACTTTTTAAATATTATAACTTTTTAATGTACTATACAATAAGATGATTTTCACAACGTATCTTCAAATATTTATATCAACGAATAAAACAACGATCACAGTTTGAGAAACAAGTTCACAGTATAATAAAACATAAAAAAAATAATTGATTAATCTGTTACATAAGCGTAATTGTATTTCTATTCATTAATATCTCGCTTTTATACTTCAATTAATATTACGATCGACTTTTCAATTATCTCGTTCGGATTTTTGCAAGGATTTTTTACGACTACCGGTTGATTTAATATAAAAGGAAACGTTTTATTGTACTTTTTAATTTTTAAGATCGATATATATATATATATAATTCATATATTATTCTTAAAATCACATTAAAAAAATAGTCGGCTATCTTTGTGATTTACGTTAAAACTTTTATATATTTTTTTATATGAGAATATCTATTTTATTTGTCCATTAATATAATTAAACAAGAATTCTACTTTATCATCCAATTAAATATATCCAGTTTATTTTAAATATAAGAAAACTATCTTAGTTAGATCTGATATATTTTAGTATCATTAAAATATAAAAACATATCATAAAATAAATATGTAAATGATATAATAAAATAATTTGAAATAACGACGTCATTTAAAAATCTTATTTATTACAAAGCATAAAAGGGTTTATAATAAATACGTGATTTTTCACCTGTTGATATTTAACAATTAAAAAAAACGGTATCACTATACGACTTCTTTTTAACAGTTAAATCAAAAACAGTACTAGAGATGATCCAAATTTACTGTTACCAAACTATTACACGAAAATTCCGCATCTATGTGAGTTACTGTCACTCGTTAGAAAGAAAAAATAAAAAAGAAAAGAAAGAAAAGAGAAAAGCGGTTACGACTACAATAAAAGAAAAATCGGTGACATCGCGTCAAATTGTCGTCGTTCTTTTTTCTCTTCATTTTTCACGCACCGTCATATATAAAGCGAAAAATAAAATGGCGACGATAATAAAATGTTTTAAAAATATATATATATATATATATATATATATATATATATAAAATGACAAAAATATTAAAAAAATTGCGGACAAAAATGCGAACGCGTAACATTTTCTTTCGCCATTTTTTCGTATGAATTCGTCTATTAACTATTAACCGTTATCAATTGTGCCAACATTACGATTATATATATATATATATATATATATATATATATATATATATATATATATATAGTGATTTTTATTCTCTTCTCACGATCTTTTTGTCAATTTAATCTAATTTTAACGTGTTGAAAATTATACAATTGTTCCCCAATGGATCTAAAATTATGGTAAATTCAACGTATTGCACAAAAAAAAGCGAATTGTATGAGTAAATTTTGCGAAAGAATTTGCACACAGATCGACTTATACATATTTTTTTTTCACAATCGAATTCAATTGATTTAATTTTTTTCTTAATAATTTGACCTGTTACTGCATTTTGATTAAATTTAAAATCAATTAAATTAAAAACAATATAATGCGAAATCAAACGTTCACTTTCTAAATATATCTCTATATAAAGTGAATTTACTAATTCAGTTATTTCAGTAATTTATATATATATAAATATATATATATATATATATATATATATATATATATATATATATATATATTATGAATTTAATATGATATTTGAATCAGAAATGCCGGCGATATTATGTAAAATTCGTATATACAAATTTAATCATTTTTGATTTAAAAATGTATGTATGTTATTTTTTTGTACAATCAACTCCCTGGAACTCGTTTTTTTCATATCAAAATTTGAATCTAAAAACCCTCCTCAATTTCCGCTCAAAAAATTTTGTTGCACAATTTTTATTTTTTATTTCCAAAACATTAATTGCGAAATTGAAATATTCATTAGCAGTAAATTATATACTTTTTAAAAAAAAAATAACTGTTAATAAATATAGGAATGATTATATTCAATATATAATAATATAAAATTATGTTATCGAAATTCTTCAATTCAATTTTTTTTCATAATTTTTCCTATTATATATTATGTAGTATATCAAATATCATTTATAATTTTCTATATACATTTATATAAAGCGTTCAATATTCTGATTTAAAAAAGAAAACAACTAAACAAAAATATAACGAAAGTCACGATTTTCAAATGTTACATAGCAAAAGGTAACTCGGTGTAAAAATCGATCAGTTCGCGGGCCGCATATGCGGGTACTCGTTTTAAAACGTGGCAAACGTTTACGATAAAACGGTACAGTACAATATCAACTGTTCTATATATATATATATATATATATATATATATATATATATATATATATATATATATATATATATATATATATATATATATGCGTTAAATCATTCGATTGTTTTTACGTTAAACCACCGATTTCTGATTTTCCGCGATTACACCGCGAAGATTATGATTACTTATACCGTATTGCGAACGAAAGATTGCTACTGAGCTGTGACTTGATTCAAATTTATGAATATAATTTTTTACTGTATATATCTTCAAATTAATATTTTTAATAGAATTATTATGTAATTAGTTATGTAGATGTAATTAAATTTATTTCATACAATATCATATTATAATGTAGAAAAATGTATATTACGTATAAATATTAAAATAATTTAAATATTACATTATTTTGGATATTTTTAGAAGTAAAAATAATTTCATATAAAATCATTAGAAAGTTGATGAATTATATAAAAAATATACAAAGTAACTCATTTAGGTCACCCATTACGTGACAAGAAAGATCAACTTCCAGAATATAAAATGAGTTGATGATTAAGATTTATTTTTATTTTCAATATTAACTGTATATAATTGTAATTTTTTTCAATATATAATATATCATTAAAATCATGAAAACTGCAATTCTTCACATATTCGATATTATTTAAAAAATCATATTGATGATTCGATATGGTAAAAAATAAATAATCGCTATAAAAATTCTATAGATTTTTCGCATAGTAAAAGGGAAGAATAAAAAGCTAAAACATTTCTAAGATACGCATGTATACAAAAAAAAAAGAAAAATAAAAAAAAACACATACGCAAACGCGTGTTGTATACATAAAAGTAACACATGTTTAGAAACGGTTGTAGTTAGAAGAAATCCATGTTTTCCTTTGTCGTCGCGGGTTCACCGTTAACTCGTTCGACGCGGAACGCTTTTGCAAATTGCAACCGATAGCCGGCGAGCGGTAAAACACACAAACCCTTGACCCACTTGAAAAAATAAATAAAAAAATAGAATAAAAACGCACCGAAAATCACGGTCAATCGGAACGGAACCGAACCGCAAAAGTGCAAATCGGATCGACGGAGGCGATCTTCGAAAAAGCGAAATTAAAAATAAGATTCCAAAAAAAAAAAAAAAAACGAATTTAAATATCGGTTCCACTTGTAAATTTTATATATTATTTGAGTTGTAAATATCGTTTAGGATTAAATTGTGAAAATAAAGTTGCATTTGACGCAGAAAATAAAAGCTACACCACCACGAACCTTGCGCCAGTGCTAGCATTTTATATACACGATTAATTTATATAATTGACCAATTCAGTTTGTACAAATATTTAAAGTATTCTTTATTATAAATTGGAAAATAATTACTATACATAAGTAAACTGCTAATCGTGACACTTGCTATAATCTAGTTAGTTCAGTGGATATTATACGTGTTTAATGTGCAAAATGTTCCGGGTTCGCATTCCGAGGTATCATTTGCATTTGCGGTTTACATTTGCCTGAGATATTTGTTGAAAATGTACTACGAATGTGCCAAATGTTAACATTTATATATAATAAATATTATTATTTTAACATTCATTATTTTAACCTTCAATTGTCATCAAAAATTTCAATAATATTTAGAAGTGTTACACAATATCACATATTTTCATTGATAAATATCAAAGAAAGTATGTTGCAAAAATATTTTATAAAATTAATTTGTATATAATTTCAAAAATCAATTTTCGTTCTCAATGAGCGAATGATTTTATTAAAAGATAATTATATTAAAGAAATGTTCTAAATATGTACTGCAAATGTAAAACTGTGTTATTATGTTGTAAATTGCGGTAAAATGTTCCATTTACAACAAATATCAATATTAAAATGCAAATGTCAAACATTAGAAATGTATGCATTAATATTAAATATGTATTAAAATAAATATGTATTAAAAATATTACCTTCTCAAAAGTCAGTAATTAAGAACATATTCGTCTCGTTTCAATTATAAATAATTTTCAATGAAAAATGTCCGATAAATAAACATTATATACCATAATAATCTTAAACCAACACTTAATATGTTAACATTAAAATAATTACTTAAAAGATGATTTCAGTCATATGAAAAATGATGTAATATTGGAAAATTAATAATTACATTACAATTTTACTCAAAGTAGTTGCTTTATACGATTTATATATAATTATTTAACCGCTTTTTTTAAAGGTCAAAATACATTTAAACACGATTATAGTAATTTTAATGTATTATACATCATTACTATATATTGTATTTTTTCATTTATATATTTATATATATATATATATATATATATATATATATATATATATATATATATGCACACGCACTAAAAAGTATGAAAAACGTCCGAAAATTCGAAATAGTAATTAAATTTGAAAGCAATTATAACGCAATTACAGAATTCGAACGTAAAAATGAAAATATAAAAAGAAAACGCGCGCATCTTACATGAGTGGGCATAAAAGCATGTCGGATCGTAAAATCGTTAAACACAACGTTAAAAAATATAAAACAATATTTTTGGTCATAATCAATTTTTAATTTTATATATATATTTATTCAATTTTAATTCGATTAATCTAGTGTTAACGTTATTATTATTTTTATCATTTAACAGGATAATTAATTGTAATTAAGTTTAATTAACTTTTTGCGAATTTGTAGAAATGTAAATATTTCGAGAATTTTTGTTTATTGCGATATTTTGAATATATTCCATTAATTCTATAACTCGATTTCGTATATATATATATACATAATATAAAATCTACTTTTGAAATTAATATTAGAATCATTATCCTTTTGAGAAGTGATTCATATTAGGTATTTTGCGAAAATTTTATACTCTGAAATCAAAAAAAAAATGTTTTATTTTATGATTGTGTTCCTAAATATTTTTATAAAATATATTAATTGTTACTAAATATATACAAATTGTTACTAAAAATATTTTTTTGAGAGAATATTTTCATAAAATTTTGAAAAGATTTATCTTAAGTACATATCAGAATAAATATTGGTTTTTGATTTAAATAGTAGAATAAGATCAAAAGTTTGAGAAGCTTTGGACAGTGGAAAGCAATACATAAATTCCCTATGACCTCGTGTCGACTTCACAACTCAACTGTGTCGCACTCAAAACAATGATATGGGGCATCGACTTAGCACCGTTACTAAAATCCTATGTCTCTCTTTCTCACGAGCTAAAAATCTAAAATTCATAATGTGCATCATGAAGTGATATCACCTCCGTTATATAATATTTATTATCTGCTATGCAACACGCGATTCGACTGTTACGTGTTAAAACTCGAATCTATCCATCATACGTACATAAAAATTTTTTTTTTAAAAATGACCTCACGTCTACCGTCGCGTTTGCTGAATGCAAAATTTGTAACAGAACAAAAGATCTGAAAAGAAATTTCCGTTGAAACGAAAAAAAAAAGAAAATAATAATAATCGGTGGCAAATCTGCGAAACTGTAATATATACGAGGCCTTAGCCTCGCGTTCAAGTTTACTGACCCTGAAATGCGGCGTACGACTTTCGATCGTGTCGAATTATTTTAACACACTTTTAGCATTGAATAAAAATGATTTTCTATTATGTAATATTACACATAAAATTTTGATTACATAATATATAATATACATTCTAAAAATTATATACGATTTAAATTAATATCAATATATATTAAGTTATATATTCGTTCGAAACGTATATAAATTTTATATTATTTAATTATAGAAATTTTGAAGTTCTCGTCTTCATTATTGCATTTTACAACGATTGCTATTCTAGATTTAATAGTAATCTAAGCTCGAGTGCTTAGCAATATTTCCTCTATGGCTTTTCTAAAACGACCATAATTATCTGAAGAGCTAGTACCTCTTTTTCTACTTCGAAGCAATAACTATTTATACTTCATTCCTTTGCAAAGATTGCTGTACCAATAATTGATCTATTATAATGCTTGCAAATAGTAAATATCTATTTTCCACATATATTTTTTTATTAATTTTATTAAAATATTATATATACAATATATTTATGAGATTAAAACTGATAAAAGATTACGTATCAATTTTAATATATATATTGTGTGAATAATTATAAATCAATGGCTATATTTTTATATACTTATGAAAAAGTAATTAATTTATTGTCATTTTTTATAAATTTAATTCAAATTAAATATATATATATATATATATATATATATATATATATATATATATATATATATATATATACACATATATATATATATATATATATATATACATATATATATATATATATATATATATATATATATATATATATATATATATATATATATATATATAGTGTGTGTGTCTATTTTATGAACTTATTGTGGATATTTAAAAATTATTTAAAAAATATTTTTTTGGTAAAAACTAAAAAAATCCTTAAAAGAAAAAATGTGACATTTTTTGATTATTTTAGAAAAAAAATATCTAAGAAAATTATCTAAGAAAAAAATATTCGATAATATGAAATTTGAAAAGAATTTAAAAAATTAAATTAACGTAAAGATATAAATGGTTTACCAGATATATTCGAATTTTTTTTTAATACAAAACAATATTTTATAAATCAAAATTTTATACAAAAAAATTCAACTTGTTATTACTAATTAATTAATATAATATATGTATATAAAAAAATAAAATCTAATATTTTTCATCATTTTCATTTCATATTCGACCTATTTTTTTTTTAATTTAAAAATGAATTCTTTATTAATCAAACATTAAAATCAATCGAAAAATTACCACATACACATATTGCAAATAACTCATAATCGAATAGATAAAACAAAAACTAAATAAAATAGATCCTAGATTTTCATTACGCACATTCGGTACACTTTAATAGTGGGACACCGCAAATTCCTACGCGGACAGAATTCGACCGAATTTTAATTCACATCATTATCACCATATAAAAGAAGAATGCAAAAAAAAAAAACGTTCAAACATCGAAAATAATCGAACAGTCGACAATCACATCACGTTCGATTCCACGTTAACGCAATATAAAAAGGCGACTTTAACGACCACATTTCGCTTTTTTCGATTTATTTATTTATATATTTATTATTCTGTTTCAGTTTCTACGGATGCTATATAGTATCCGATGACCGAGTGACCTGAAATCGATTCGTATAAAAAAAAATATATATATATATATATTCGTCAGGAATCGAACTTCGATCAGATCAAGAACGGCGAATTTGTAAGTATGTGCTTAATATTTTCTATGACTAATGGATGATCGATGATATCACTCGTCCGTTTGACCTGAATATCATCGTTTTTCGATTATTATAGTATTTTATAACGTGATATCATCAATTTCCTTCTAACTGTTTCTAAGTATCATTACGATAAATGTTACGTAAAAAAACAAAATTAATTATCTTTATATCACAATAGAAGATTATAAAAGTCGAAAACACTGTTAAATTTAAATATTTAAAATAGAATTTAATATTAAAAAAAAAAAAAGTATCACAACCGTTATAAGCTCGTATAAAATTTCCTTATTTTCAAAATTATCTACACATGACGCATAAAACAATTCGTTTTTGTTTCAATGTGAACTTGTGCCCTTTGCGCTTTTTACGTAAAACGAGACTCGAACACGACTATCACAGAATGCTATTCGGCAAGAAAACACATTAACCCAATAAAACCGACACACTCAAAACTATTTCTAACAATAAAATCGCACAAAATATCACCGAAAAATCGCTCCAAATCAAAAACGCATAAAGATTATCTAATCGCGATTTCACACGTCGTAAATTCAATTTTTATCATCTACAAATATAAAAAAAATAAATAAATAAATAAACAAACAAATAAAAACGAGATCACAGTATAATCGTATAGAAACAATGGAGCGATATTCGCAGATGATATCGTTCTAGTAAATTATTATGTATTCGAGTTAAACGTATGCGAATATTTACTTTACTTTTTATTTAAATAAAAGCTACATACATATATATATTTTTTTTGGGGGAAATGTCCCCTAGTTTTTCTCCCATATTTTAAGAGATGTTCTCATTTTATTCCGATATTGTTTAACGTCTGACATCCGACTTTGTGCTGAATTCGAGCGATTAATTATGCATGCACAATCGATTTAGCAATTCAAAAAAGCGAAGGCATTGTACTCTGGAGTCCGCGTAAAAACTACGTAAAATATCATAAATTATATATATATATATATATATATAATAGTTGCCAGGTGTTTTACCTTTTTTTTGGAGGGTAATAACCTCTGAATTTTCACCCACAGGTACGATTAGTATATTGCGCTGATTACAACCAAGTTAAATATTCATATAATTATTTTCATGAACGTAATTTATATTCATAACAATGCAAATATAATATAAAATTTAAATAAAAAAATTGTTTTTATTTTATAAATATATTTTATTTTCAAGCAAATTTAATGATATATGAAAAAAAATATTTTTAAACAATATTATTGATTTTAATATTAATCGAAAGTTTTATATATATATATATATATATATATATATATATATATATATATATATATATATATATATATATATATATATCAAAAATACTGTTATTCAATATATGAATTCATGAAAGATCGGTCAAAAGTCAGAAACGTTTCTCAGTCACGATATATATTTTTTACAATCATTATCAAAAAAAAAAAATACAATCATAAATACGTATCATAATACATGCGGTAGCACAATAAGTACTTCAATTGCTTACAGTACACGCGTCGTGTACAGATAAAAATGGTTCGATTGCATTGCAAAAAAAAAATCGAAACATCGTATCGAATCGTAAAATATATTTATATATATATATACATATAATACGTGTAATAAATATGGTATCAAATAATAATAGAGATGTACGAAATCGTGTCTGTCGATTCGCTCCATTAGTTCGACATATATTACGACCCACTTACTGCAAAATAAAAAAAGCAATAGTTGAAATTGATCTTTTCAATAGACAAACAATCGTTTATTTTATATATAAATTAAATGTGGAATTGTATAGAAAAATATAGGATATGTCGAATAAATCAATGAGTAAGAAAAAATATATACTTTAATTGTCACTAATTGATCAATTAATTGATAAAACTATTGATTGATTTCGAGTATCGTCATCAAGAATTAAATCAACAAATCGACAGTGTGATTTAAATAAAATTGCGTAAAATGAAATTAATTTTATTTCCATAATTTCACTATATTCCGAGAAAATTTATTTTAATTCACTACACGTTAATATTATATTTTAACTTTCAACTTGTCTACTAATACGAGATGATTCTATTTTAGTGTTTGTAATTATATATCTACTATAGAAAATCTATATATCATTATTCTTTTATTTTTCAACATTGTATTGAAAATTTTAACCATTATCTAAATCATCTAAACTATCAAAGAATACATCTCATAGGCTTATGATATACACAAAACTAGTTATCTCGAATCTATAAGACCAAAGGTTAAATCTCATTTTATGTCCCGTATTAAATAAAACTAACATTTAACTTTATATTCTCATAAAAACACTTTATTATCAAAGTATTATAAAATTCAACTCCTTCATTAAAAATAATACTATTTTTACAAAGCGTTTATATCTAAACTTTCATACCTTATTATATTTTGTATTCAAGGATATCTTGAAATATTCATAAATATCTATATAAAACACTTCATGTATATCCTTTTCAATCTTACAACCTTATACTTATATTAAAGTTTATCATTGTTTAAACGCACTTTTCGCTACGTTTCAGCATCACGACTTTCATAATGGAATATTGTAAAATGGACAGTTAAAAACCGCAAAGGGCCAACGCAAGGCAACCGCAAAACTTGCATCTAAAATAATTTCCGTTTTTTTTTTCAGTATTATTTTTATAATTATTTTACATTTTTTTATATACATAAGACGTAACGACTGTAGGGCTATTTTAAAACGTCGAAACACGTAACTACAAAGTGAATTTTCGACGTACTTTTTCGAGAAAATCGTGACCGAATCGAACTCGACGACGTTTCCGTTGTAAATCGATTACGTTTATTTCTATTTTCAATTTTTTTTCTCTATTTATTTATTTATCTGTCGATCGTTTAGATTGTTCGTTCTTAAATATTTACACTATCTTATTTTTTTTATATAATAATTTATCGTAAAATTGTATAAAAATATTTTAAAATTCAAGTTTATTCTTACGACACACACCATTAATTGAATCACAGTATATAAAAAAGAGCATTAAATATTATATATTTATAAAAAATATATATATATATATATATATATATATATATATATATATATAATATAATCTTAAATATAATGAAAATCATTAATATTATTCCGTTTTATGAATATTTTTATTTTTTTTTATACGGTCGACTTAAATATTAATTAATAATAACATTGCGTTATTTATGAACATTTTATATTACAATGTTAAGTCTTTAATAGTCATGTTAATAATTGATTTTCAAAGATTTAAATCAATATATTGAAAAAACATTGTATATTGAAAAAACATATTCAACATCACACATTCGTTTTATTTCATATGTTTATTTTAAATTATAATCCTAAAATATATATTGAATATTAAGTGAAAATTCATTTTAATTCTTACAGACAAAAATATTAATTTAAATATTTATATTTCATAATTATATATAATATATAAAAATATAATAGGTAATAAAATTTATAAATAATAATAAAGAATATGACACAATTTTTCATACGCATCATGACGTACCTTACTTTACATAATACCTATAAAATTATACAAAATGCCCGCCGGCCGACGCAATAATTCCGATCTAAACCGATATATAAAAATCACACGGAATAATAATAATAAAAAAAAACACGATAACCCGTTATCTGCTAAATCGATTACGTCGACATTTTTTCTTATATGAAAGATTGCGGAAAATCATAATATTAACCGTGTAAAATAAAAAAAAAATCCGTTTAAAAATAAAACAATAAAAATTCTGAAAGCGATTGATGATTTTGATCATTTTCATCGATACATATATATATATAATATTTTTTTATATAATAATTGATTTAATTGTTGAAAAATGTCGACGTTTTGTATTATTATTATTATTATTATTATATCTGTCGTTAGTCGCATAATTTAATAATAAATATTGATTTTTTGAACGTTTTATGGGTCGAACGGTAAAACGGTTCGTAATAATATTTCAAACGTTATGTGTATATTTACAGATGTTATGACTCGTTAAAAATTTTGCCGTTTTCATTTTTTTTTTTTTGCAATATTTAAATGTTGGCAATTTTCTATGTGTTTTCTTTTTTTCCACATTTCGCTTATCTGCTGCTTTGTAAATATTGAACGGAGTTTCCCGTATATTTAAAATAATTAGATGATTTTTTTCTAATACATTTTGTGAAATTGTATAATTTATATTTTAAAGAATTTACAACGACAGTTATTCAAATATTATAAGATAATATTTAATTTTATAAATGTCCTATTTCTTTTATATTAGATCAATTTAATAACGATTTCGTTAATATTTAGTGAAAAAATACTTCAATCAAAATCAAATTATAAATAAATATTTGAATATTTTCACATAAAACAATATTAAAAATTTTAATGAAATATTTACGTATTTTTTCTTTCATAATGTAAAATTCTTTTGAATCTGATTTCATATAAAAATTTTCACATTAAATTTCTAATTTTAACTCCAAATTAATACTTAAACATATCACAATTTTTAAGCATTTCAAAATTCATCAATAAATATATGATATCGTTAAATTAAATATTAAATAAATATATTATTCTATAATTCATCAAGTTATATTTTTATAATATTATAATTAGAATATATAATGATAAAGATTTTTTTCAAATTGAACTTGTTTATAATATTTAACATAAATTAAAGTAAATATATATATATATATATATATATATATATATATATATATATATATATATAAAGAAATTCATTTATGCATATATTAATATTCACATTCAAGTCTTTAACAGGTGGTTTAACATTGTAATATTATCCGGTAAAATTTTCCGGAAGTTTCCATTGTAATTCTGTAAAACAATGAAATGTTCGATGCTGAAAAAAAAAACGGGGGCATAAATAATGCGATTGTTCGCTTTATTTTTTTTTGAGTTTTGTTTTGTTCTTTTTATTGTTTTGTTCTGTTTTACTCTGATGTTTTACAAGACACACCGGTATCGAAATTAATCAACATGATTAACGAACGCGAAAATGATTTAAAAAAAAAACAATGAAGTGTTTGATTAATGTTCCAGTTGTGCAGTGACACTATCGGTTAAATCTTGACTAATTTGCAATTACTCGATTTAATTGATTTCTTTATTTATTATTTATTTATAAGAAATTTCAATTGAAAATATCATTATAAATTATTAGAAATATTTTTTTTTTAATTATAAATATAATTATATTTTATAAAAAAAAGTTATAAAAATTATAATTAAAAATATATGTAACTTTAAATATGCGTTCAAATAACCTAAATAAATTTAATATTAATTAAAACATTATAATTAGTAAAAATATGTGTCAAAATATATATTGAAAGTCAGCCATGACGATTCCGATTTTAAATTAAAAATTTACTTTCTTTTAATGATCAGCTATTTGTAGTAATTTTGTAATTAAAATTAATTATTCGTTATGTAGCATAAAATTTGATTATTGAAGTATATTATTAATATGAAACAATTACCGTATAATTTAAATAATTTTTTGTTTCTATAGAAAATTTTGTTTAAATATCGACGATATTAAAATAATAAATATTTTTATGAAAAATGAGGTTAAAAATGCAATGTTAAAATAATACGCCTAATATATATATATATATATATATATATATATATATATATATATATATATATATATATATATATATAAAGTGCGTAAAATGAAAATCGCTTTGAATACATCGAGTTCGCAACACCGGAACGAGTGCAAAAAGCTATTAAATATAACGGAAGATAGGCGATTTGCAATCTCAAACTGGTTAACTTCAAAGAGAACGGTCTCATTGCTGTGCTGCACTTTAATGCACTTCACAATGTATTTTATACGTGTACGAGAATCCGGTTGAAACGTTGGGACGATCGCAATCAATTATATAGTGCTATATAATACGATTAAAATGTGTAATTATTATTTCTTTTGACATGCATTGATCTTATTTTATCCATAATATATATATATATATATATATATATATATATATATATATATATATATATATATATATATATATATTTAAATATTTAAATTTATAGTTCAAAATTGCAATTAAAGTATAATATATTCGAAGCCTCTAAGAAATCAACTTATTTATCCGGTTTTAAATACTCATGTAATATAATATTATTCATCATTAAACCTTTTAACATTTTAATATATTTTACATTAAAATATAAAATAAATATATTTCTTAATTAATAATCATATAAATATATATATTTAGAGCCTAATTAACTTTCATATAAATAAATGAACATAATATTATTTATATACAAATTATACTATATTTAACTCTAGATCATTTTTTTATTATAAAATCAACAAAAATTTTAATTCTAATATGAAAAATGAACTTAAATTATTATTTTTTTGATATTATATATAAATGAATAATTTAAAACAAACAAGCGATAAATTATACGCGATTATCTCGAATTGCGCTTTATTCATTTTTAACTATGAACAATTTTCACCGTATAACGTTTAAACGGCAACAAACTATGAACTATTTAGAGGTAAAATAAAAACCCAAATAGAAAGAAAAAAAACAACAATAATAATAATAATAAGAAACTCGATACGGACACGCAAAATTAAAAGATTAGAGATAGTCTATTTATTTATACGTCTGTTTATCTTTCGTCTTTTTCTGTTCAATATAAAAAAATATATATTTATATATATATTTTTATGTAACTTTCTGCGATCATCTCGCGATACGGTATTGTCTTTGCGGCATTGTTCGTGTTCAACAAACGAGAAAAATACCGTTAAATAATATTACGAACTATGAATTTCGCCCGAAAAAAAAAACAACAATATGCTTTTTTTTTAAAGAATTATTTTTCTCAGATTCTGTGAAAAATTTCGTCTGTAATTTCCTGTTTGCGGTGTCTAAATCCAATTTTTCACATGCGTGTTCCATTGAAAAATGTTGAATATCCGCGGGATTTATCTCTGAAAAAAAATAAAGTGTTTTCGTTTTTCGTCTTTTCTTTTTTTTATTCATTATGTATGATAAGAATATATTTTAAAATGTATGTATTATTATTTTTGGTCGACGTTCTCAATTACGGTCGATCTAGATCTATTATATATATTTTGACATTGCATTATTTTCATAATTGAACTTTGCGGTTGCCTCATTTGCGTTGTACGAAACAGTTTCGGTTTACTAATAAAGTGCTTTTTTTTATCTTTCGATTTTTTTATTAAAATTTCATAATACGAAAATTTAATTTAGATCTCTATGAAATTTATACAAAAATGTGATTGTCAATTTTTAAAATAAATATTTTATAATTTTTTTCATTTTAACCAAATACGATATGATTTTATATAAGAAAATATTTTAAATATACGCATAAAAAACGATATCCTGTTCTTAATATTATATAATAAACAATGTGCAATTATACATTTTAAGACTGGATAATGAAAAATACCATCCTGATAATTTTACGATGATATTTCCTGATTCTTAATATAGATATATAATATAAAATGTACATTAAGATAGCAATATAATCAAAATATTTTCATTCGTTTCTTGAAATATGTTAATTAATTCAAATAAACGTCTGATTATACATGTATATGAAATAACGATAATCTTTGGTATTATAGCTACGATAATATCCTATAAATATTATTATTATTATTTCAAAAAATTCACTAAGTAGTGAAAATGTGAATATTATTCATATTTTTCCTTATATACAAGATTTTAAAAAATATCAATCAAAATTTATTTTTTAAATAATCTGTTTAAAAAAACTACCTTTTAATATAAAATGTTATTTTTCTCAAATAATTAATAAAAGTGATATTTTACGATTATTTTTTAATAAAAAAAAATCAGTTCAATATCAAAATTGCATCACATAACTGTATCACAAAAAATATCATAAATATCCGCAATTTACATATTAAATAACGGTTCTAAATATTTATATAATCATTTTTTCCTCAATAAAATAAAAGTTAATTAAAATATAAAATAATTCATATCGTTATATACAACTTATAATATAAATAAAAGAAAGTAATCAAGATGCAATCCTTTCATATCGAATAACACTTAACGAAACCGTTTAAAAATATTAAAATAATAATTAATGAAACGAAATTAATTTATAAATAATTTACATATACGAGAAGAAAAATGCAATTAAATGCACACACACACACACACACATTGGATCGATACGATCGGAAATAAACTTGAAGGCGGTTAAACGGCGACGTTACGAATCGAACATTTTATCGGTTTGGCTCTCGGTTAAACGGTTCAGTTAACTGTGATTTAACCCAAAATACGAATTACCACAAGCTCTTATATGTGTATATATATATATATATATATATATATATATATATATATAAACATATATATGCATTTTATTAAGTTGAAAATAAAGAGAAAAAATATGACGCAAAGTTGAGAATATTGCGTAACACTTTTCTTTTTATTACAAGAATTTAACGCTCGAAAGACAGTTATTTATTTCACTATATATACAAGCTTTTATTATTTAATATTATATATATATATATATATATATATATATATATATATATATATATTATTTATACAATATATATTTTCTGAAGGTTTGCTTTTTTATCTATTAATAATTATTTATGTATTAAAGTGAAAATAAATTTATACATTAATTTAAACGACCTAAATTTTAATAGGGTCATCGAAATGTCCGCGAACCGCACAAAGTAAACCGCTGCCTATAAACGATAATAATCGTGCACTGCTAGGTATCAAAGTCGAAAAAGTAAACGCTCGAAAGTTTTCCATTTCAAAAACAAAAATCAACAAAAAAAAAAATGAAAAAATTCGGAACAAGGCGAAAAACGGATTTTTTTTGTAATGGCAAACGTTATTATTTAATATCATCGTGAGCGCTCTTTTTTTTGTTTTTGTATTTTCGTTTTGATAATTTTCACGCGCGAGCATTTCTTTTAGTTTTTTGTATATTATTATTATTTTTTTTAAATAACTATGACGAATCTGAAGCCGTTATAAATGTGACCTAAAATCGGCTTGCATACGAGATGATTGCATCATTGACGTGTTAAACATGTTTAAATACAGTTAAATATTAAAATTACTAAGTATTGATTTATATGAACCTTTGTTATGTATACATATTAATTTAAAATATTAATTAGATACTTCTAAAATATTAGAACAACTTTATATTGATATTTATCTTTTACTATTATATATATATATATATATATATATATATATATATATATATATATATATATATATATATATATATATAATATATTGATACTAAGCTGATTCAACATTATCTTTATCTTGTATATTATTTTATAAATTTATTTAGAATATTATAAATGGATTTAAATTTTCGTTTAAAATATATTAAATAATATTTATTTCAATAACAAATAATATCTATAAATTCAATTATTATTGACAAATTTTAATATATATTTTGTATTCGTAAAACAACAATAGGCGATTGAACTTTAAATCGATGACTTGAACTTACAAAAATCTATTGTATATATATAATATAATATAATTTTAACGTTTTGATTTCAGCAAAATATCAGGACAAATTCGCATTAATCGTAAAATATGCGTAATCTGAAATTATTAAATTTTACACAATTAATAAATCAACAACTCATTATACATTTCATTCGAAACGTAGCAAGAATATTTTTTTTATTTCATACAAAATAAAATTGAACACATTATAAAGGTCAACAAGTTTACTTAATTTTTACTTAAATTACCCAATATATATACGAATTAACGATGATATATTGCCATTATAACGTTTTGGGTCAAAGCTAAACTCGCAGGCATTACCAATATATATATATATACCGCTAACCCTTAACGGATAACGCCCAAACTAACGAAACGGTTAACGACTGTGAACACGCACTACAACGCTAATTACTCGTCTATCCCAATTTTCCTACGATTTTTCGTGAAAATTTCGTCGATTAATAGTTTGCGGTGCGTAACGGAAACGCATCTCTTACCCCGATCATTTCGGTTAAATATTACAAAATATTTTATATAAATAAAAAATAATCGATTTTCTTTTTGTCAACTAATAATGCAATTTCAAACGTGAGAAAATTGTAAAATTTTACGTTATTTTGTACTTTTTTTTTCAATATTTTTATTTTACGAATCCCACGACAAATATAATACATTGTAATTTTTGGGTGTTGTTTGTGATAAATTGTAGGCGGTTTTGCCTTATTTGTAAACTGATTGTTTATTTTTCAATATTGTTAAGTTTTTCGAGTTGTTATTTATTACAGTTTATATTTTACATTGCTTTCTGTTATTCCATCAACTATTATTTTATAATATTTAACGGTTATTTATCGTATTTCTAGTGTTGAAACAAAAATAAATATTATTAAAAAATTTTTTTTTCAATCTAAGTAGCAGTATATATTTTACTCATATTGAATAATATTTTCTTTATGAAATTATAAAAACAATACAGTAAATCATTCAATATTTATTATTCAATTATTCTTTATTATATGATATATGGCCTAAGGGAAGATATTTATTCATATAGAAATATTATTGAAAAATAAATTAAAATATTATTAAAGGATAACTAAAATAAAA
>JANIJI010000001.1:8150000-8152500 GCA_024500535.1 Leptonema lineaticorne
TCCTCGGGACTTCAGAGGGTTAAAATCGACGAACGTTTCTTCCTCATAAATAAGAAACTCGTTATATACGTTTCTACGATTTGAACGTTTTCTATGTTACAAATCATGTTTAAGATGTATTTGTAATATATTTCCATAGCACAAAGGAAACGACTTATATTGTTCAGAGTTTCTCAACATTTTATACATGAAAATAGTAATATTTTTTTACGATTATAATATATCAAAAATCGTTAATTTTATTCAAATCTTTAATAAACATATTATTCTTAAATATGAAAATATAAGAATACAAAATAATGTATATATAATATTATGGTTAATATGTGTAATTACAATTATATTTTGACTCAAATTATAACATGTAATACATTTTTAAATGAAAAAAAAATATTGTAATAAAAATTTAATAAAAAAATAAAATATATTATTCATGATATATTATTACTGTTTTTTTGTATAATCGATATATATATATATTTATAAATAAAATTGCGAAAATGTTGAAAATTCGACACGCGAATAATACGTTCGGTAGCCGTGAACTTGAGAAGCGTAAATAATAACAGAAGAAATTCATTGAGCGAACAGATAGCTGTAACACTTTGTCAACGACAAATTGCCACATTATGCGTGTCGAATTGTCTTATTGTACGTGTGTGTGTGTGTGTGTGTGTATGTGCGTATGTTATAAAGTGTTCACTGTGTCATTGCGATTATTATTATTATTATTAACGTTAAAAGTTCAATAACGGACCAACGTCGACGACATAATTCGGGTTTCGCTTGTTACCGCGCGTTCGTGTCTCTCGTGCGGAAAACTCACTTCATACTAATTTTCACTAGTTTTTTTTTTATTATAACGTCGTTCTTTAAGTTGGTATTATTAGTATTTTCATCGTTATCGAGAAAACCTATCCATATAAACCGTTAAAATTTGTGAAAAAATGTGTGCCATACTTGTGGCTTAAATATATATATATATATATATATATATATATATATATATATATATATATATATAACATTTTTTAATATATATTTATAAAACAAATATTAAAATGTTATTATCATTATTATTATATTTTTTATTATTTCTAAATAAATAAATAATTTTTATATATAAAAATATGAATATCGCATAAAAAAAAACGATGTACACCTTTAATATAAAATCCTCTATAAAATAAAAGCAATAAATTCCGTGAAGAATACGATTTTTTAAACTTCGAAATTAATGATTCGAAACGATATTTCAATTAAGCGATATTTTTTCCTTGTGTCGGTATTTTTTTTAAACCTCTTGATTTCGAACGAATCGTAACAATAATTTGATAATTCTCTGGCAATTTATCTTGCACTAGGATTATTTATTTATTTTATTGCCGACAAAATTACAGTTAATGCCGTAATTTATAATATTTAAGATAAAATATTGAACTTTTGCAAAATTGTTTTCGATTGCGAAATAATATGAAATGATAATTAATTTTTAAAATAATAAATATATACTATTTTATATAAAGTATTCACAATTTAGATATTAGACTAAAAAATGATATTAGTTAATAATATTTTTGATTATTAAGAATAAATGTTTTAAATTGTAATAAAATCAAAAATTATATTAACATATTCTAATTGAGTTGTTATAAAAGAATAAACATTTACAGTAACGGAAGATATCCTTATTATGCATAAATATTTATTTTATAGATTTTCATTTTACTATACAATTTACTGAGAGTAAATACGCTAAAAGTCCCATAATTATATGCAATTTTCCTATACATATTATTATAATAGGAAAATTGTAATATGCGATCGTGTTAAAAATATGCTATCAAGCGTAATGATTGACTATCGCTTTGAATGCCCACTCCGGATCTATTTCCCACAATGTATTATTTTTGTTATTTCATATCGAACATATAAAATCGATACCGTTATACGACGTTATGATAATATTACGCATATTACAATTCGTACGGGTGAAAAAGAAATAATAAAAAAATAAAAAAAAACGCATTGCCACAGATAACATTGTGTATGAAAGTTTATTGAATGGGTAAACGATGATGCAACAAACAATGATCGTTGTAAAATAAAAAAAGGCAGTGTGCGAAAATTGCCAACGATTATTTCACCGTGTAAAAGTATATATATATATATATATATATATATATATATATATATATATATATATATATATATATTATTGTTTTATGTTTTTATTTTTTTTTATTTTTTTTTACTTTCTTGGGAAAATCAATCGAAGCGCAACCGACGTAGAAATATTGTGAACTTGAGCATTTTAACCGTTGTTCTTGTTCTTGACGCCGTTCTTGATTCATCATGTTATGTTGTAATTGGATGGTTGGGGTCGAACGCGTGACCCGAGTTATGTCTGAAAATCGTAAATACGTGCCCGAAAAAAAATATATATATATATATAAAATATATATACCAAAAAAAGTATTATTTTATAAATCGCCAGTCT
>JANIJI010000001.1:8157500-8335000 GCA_024500535.1 Leptonema lineaticorne
TATTGAAACTTTGCCACTTTGTATTGCGAAAATAACGGTTTTTCGGCCGCGCAAACTTCTTCAAATTAATTAAACTACAGAATCGTCCGGTTAATGTTATAACACTTAAAACTTTAAATAATAAATATATATATATATATATATATATATTTTACAGTCGCACATCATTCATTTCGTCAACATTATTATATTATAAGAGACGTCTAACATATAATATTTTCAACTACGAGTTTTTACGATCGTTTTCGTTGAATTTTACTAAACTATACGCGCGATTTATATTCCGAACGTATTAAAATATTTAAAAATATACGTCATAATAATAATAATAATAATATAAAATAGAATTATGTACGATGTGCGCCTAGATTTCTATATTTTTATGACGAATTTTTTGATTAACCGTTACGGGTCGTAGCACTATGCACTTTATGACCGCGTTCACCGTTTTCTTTATTTTATTTTTATTATATATATATATATATATATATATATATATATATATCATTGTCTTTTTGTCAGTCTTATATCACTATTTGTATCGCTTATAAAAATGAGTTATCATTTTTGCGAACGCAATTTTACTTCCCGTATAATTCAATTCATTAGAAATTCTGAGAAATTTTCAAAGCTTGAACAATATAACATTTTTTTGATATATAATATAATTTAAAAATTTCGACAACTGTATATTTACATAAATATTGTTTTCAAATTTATGTTTTTTCTGATATAAAATAAATTTTAAAACAGATAATTTAAATAGTCTTAAATTAAATGTTATATATTATTCAAATTATTTTTCTATTATTTTTTATTAAATAAACGATAATTATAATTATTAATATTATTATGTTGTAGGCTATTTCTATCGTCAAATACTACTTTATTTTGCAATTAAATATTAAATGTTTTTTACAACACAAAATATATGTCTTGTTGAATTAAAGTACTTTTTTTTCAATATATTTTCATATAAAATATTTCAGCATTTTAGCATTATATTAGATAATTAAATATATAGCTTTTATAAATTAAAACTTTTCCAGAGCTTTTCATTTACGGTTCATTAAAAATGCATGTCTTATAATTTTAACGATCATGAAATCATAATTATACAAAACATACGATTAATTCTCTTATGATTATAACATTAAAAATATTACACTTAATTTATTTTTCTATCAAATTAATTTTTAAATAAAAAATAGCCTATTATTTCTCAAATAAAAAATTAAAATAAAAATTTTAAACGTCTGATTATCATAAATATATTAAATTCATCAATAAATTAGGTCATCTATAAAATATATAAAAAAAATTCAAATTAATACAAATAACGATGAAATGTTATATATATATATATATATATATATATATATATATATATATATATATATATATATATATATATATATATATATATATATAATCACAAAAAAAACAAATACAAAACCAGTTAAAAGCAAACATATCTCACATATATTAAGCAGAAAAGAATGCGCGAATTTGATTTACTTTACCGTATTTAATAATTTTTCTTTTTTCGGTCTTTAAAGAAGAAAAAGAAATAGTCGTAATTTTTTTTTCGCACAAATATTTTTATACGATATATATATATATATATATATATATATATATATATATATATATATATATATATATATATATATTTTACGACGCTATTTGTTACATTCTGTCGCTTTTATTTTATTAGATTTTTGTTTTTGTCGTCGAATATAAAACGGCACAACGGTTGTACTTTACTGATTTACTGTTTCGTCATTTTTGTTTAATATTTTTTTCCTGTTTTATTCGTCATTTTTGCGACGGATGAAATTCTTCGCATTGTTCCATAATTTTTATAATTTTTTTTTATTAGCATTTTTCGTGTATATTATTTTTTTTTAAACTGTTGAAAATATCCGTGTATATAATATATACTATATATGTATAAATTTAAATAACAATTTCGATTGAATTACATGTAAATTATATTTATATACAAATATATTATATTATTTTATTTCAAAACTTTTTTTTCATTATCAAGAAAATTTTAAAATATTACTCCAACGTTGGAAATATATATGCATTAATCTGGATTGCAATTATCAAATAAAATTTTTGATATTTAGAAATATTAAAATAAATTAAATCTTTAATACCCACTTTTATACATTTTTTTTGTATTTTAGAACATTCATTTGAATTAATTAATCAATCTTGGGAGCTGATTATGAATTAATACATATGTATTTATATTATATAATAAATATGTGTTAAATTGTATTAAATATTCTTTATATATATCTCGTCATATTCATGTATTGATAATCATCACTCCAATTTTAATTTGTGATACTTCAGTCATGATTTATTATATATTGAAAGAAAAAACAGTTCAGATATGATTATCCATAGATATTTGATATAATAGTTTTTTGAATAACTTACAAATTACAGTAGCAAAAGAGTTTTATATATTGCATAATATCTATAATATTCCAATATTACTGATACTGAAAAAAACGTTGCCGTACTCCAAGTTTTCCTTTCGGAAAATATCTAATTATGCTGCACATTTAAATTTATATCAGTAAAATATGTAATTGTGTTAATTTCTAATAATTTCACAACAACGTATAAACGTAATTGCAATAAAATTCCATCGAAAAAAAAAAGTATCTTCCATTAGCCGATTAAGTAATTCGTTTCTTCTTGCGGTCAATTTCTCTTACTTTCTGTGTGAAAAATTCAAAGCCACGCATATCAAATACCCGCATTTATCATTCGTGTGAATTCTAGGTGTGATCATTACTATTATTATTTATATATATATATATATATATATATATATATATATATATATATATATATATATATATATATATATATATATACGTAATTACAACGTGCAATTATCTTATTAATAATTCGAATACAGTTACTTGCATATACGAGAATTTCGTTGTGCCTTCAAATTAATTATTATATATACATATATAAATACATTTTTTTATATTATTCGAATCTCACTATAGAAATATTATATAAACGGTATATATTATTAACATAGAACCGGACTACGGCATTTTATATATATATATATATATATATATATATATATATATACATATATATATATATATATTTATAACAATAAATTATCTGCTATAACGGCGCATTAATAGTCTGGCGCCGCCTTTATGTGTGTATATCAAAATTCATAATGTGGCATTAATAATTTTAATGCTATTGCATATGTTTGTTTATGTTTAACGCTTTCGATTATTATTATTGCATCGATGAGAATGAAAGTACGTTTGATGTTTTATTTTATTATTTTTATATATCCACTTTATAAATATATTTTATATAAGTGTATGTTTAAATTTGAGATTATAATAATTAATTTTCATTTATAAATATTAAAATTATTATATTTTTTTTCATACATATATGTCAATTATATTAAGAAGAAATATTTGTATTGATTAAATATAAAAAAATATAAACGAAAGAATAGTATTTTAGAAGCTCATTTTATATCCTCGATTTAAATATGTAAAATTGTGTGAATATTTTGTTCATAAATTTAATTGTTTATAACGTTAATCGGTTTAAAATCGACGATTCAATTATATATATATATATATATATATATATATATATATATATATATATATATATATATACACTTCTTAAATATGGATAAAAATTATATAACAGGACTATTGCCAGGGGTTTCGATTTCCCTTAATTCAAGACTGATAATTGAACATTGTTTTTGTTTATATATATCAAATATTTCGCATTTTCAGTACAGTAAAATAAAATATGAAAAAAAAAGATTTATTTTGATAAAATTTATATATATATATATATATATATATATATATTTGAAAATTCTATACTTCTTTATAGAACTTTTGATCTGTTAATTAAATTAAGCTGATAAAAAATTAAAATATGGATTCGTTCTGTTTTTTGTTCTGGAGCTTTTTTTTATATTTTCACACTCCTCAACCACCAACTAAAACTCTTAAAATTATATATAGTTAATTAAAGGGTTAAACGAGTCACTGTTAAACTTTTGCTTTATCTATCTAATTATACTTGATGAATGTTAATTTTGATTTTTAACCTTTTCTATCTTATCAATGGATATCAATAAATGTTAACGTCCCAAAAAAATTCAATTCCATTATATTTATGGTATATTTTTTAATTATTATATTTATGATTTCATTTATAAATCTAGAATTAACAATATTTTTTAAACTAACAATATTTCAATATGAAAAAATGTGTGTGTGTTTTCATAAATTTTATATATATATTATTAAAGTTGTCATCACAATTTTGCAACATAAAATAAATATATATGTAATATAAAAAAACGGCAAAATCGCCAGGGAAAATTGCTCAATTTATGCAAAATACCAATTTCAACGAAAAGTCAACATACTTTGAGTCATTTTAAACTGTTCAACCGTGGGACCGATCTCACGCCTTGCCGTGCAGCATCAGCAGCATTTCTTGGACTTCCACCGGATGACGATCTCGATTTCATACTTATTAAACCTCATATATTGTAATATTACATACACCGGTCTACAATATATATATATATATATATATATATATATATATATATATATATATATGGATTTTATTTGCCTAATTATTAAAATTTAATTTAATAATCGATATTATATTAAATTTAAAAAGTAGTACTGTATTATTTAAATAAATAAAAAATTTGCTAATATAGTGTTAAAGTGATGTCGATTGTCGAACGGTGGCGACGGTTCAGCGGGAACTCGGGTCCATTGTGGACCGTGGCGCTGTAGTTTTTCATTACTTTTAATTTTATTTCCATTTCTCGAACATTTTCGATCGCATTCACAGTCGGCGTCGGTCAAAATTTTTTAATTTGATTTCATTCACCGGTCGTTACGGTTTATTTCTCGCTCCGTTTCGAACCGATCGAAATAACTGTTTTGTTACGTGTAATATGCTTGGCTCTATGGTATGGCTTTTTCTTTTTATTTATTTTTATCAATTTTTTGACATTATTATATTGCTTACGGTTTAAAAATGCTAAAACAATAGGGATACGAGTGCGCGAAAAATGTTTTTTTTTAAAGAGATAAATTCTATATATCAAACATAACTTGATAAAAGTTCAAAAATTTGTATTATGTCAAATAATTTATGGTAATATAAGCAATATAAGAAAAATACCATATTTCAATTATTATATAGAAAAAAATGAATATATCCAAGTAATAATAAATAAATATGTTATACGATACAACTTAATTTTAAAAAAAAAACGTTTTCTACCGCTGAATCGCAACACAAAAATATAACATGTGAATAAAACTTTTTCTGTAGTGAAAATATATCAAATTAAAACACATAAATCATATATTTTCGCACAAATAATTAATATCACTTGAAAACTTCTCAGTAACCATTTGGCGTTTTATGTCATATGCTCGATGAAAATTATTATAGAATACCTATCAATTTACCGTAACATATTTAACTGTGTTGTACATATTTATTTTACAACTATTTTCATATATATATATATATATATATATATATATATATATATATATATATATATATATATATATATTAACCTTTTTTTAACGTTACAATTCAAATTGTAATAATAATAATAATAATGGCAAATATATTATATTTACGTATGTTGTAATTTTATACCATTGAAATATTTAGAATTAAAAAAAATGCATGTTAAACATGATAATTAACGTATTACAGAAATATTTCGGCTCCCAAATGAAATTCCGAAACGGTCAAAGATCACAATGATGATGATGATGATACAACCGGATGAGGAAAATGCACACGGGCCACTCTCAAGATCGAAAAAAAAATGTATCCTAAGATCGTTCTTCTACAGAACACAATGGACGTATTTGCAAACATAAATTATGAGATTTTTTTGTTATATTTCAGAATAACGTTACAATGCACATAAATAAAGAATCGCTCTTGGCGAAAATTTTAATTGCTATCGTGAGCTTTAAAAGCTACGCGCGACTGAAAGATTCGAATCTTTGGAATGTTACAATTATAAAATTAACATTAATATCCGAAAAAAAAATATAATATTATTTAATTTTATTTTTTATAATACTATTATTTTTTATATGTATTATATGGTATATGAAACCGTATTAATGTCACCATTTTATTTTCCGTATTTTTGACCCGTTTGAAGACGAATAACCAACCATCAGCGAGGGTATCCAACGAAGCGATGAAACTGTTAGGCGACACTCGGAAGCTTCGCCCCGGAAGTAACCCCGGCACGCGACAACGGTAAAAAGTAATCGAGGCTTCGAAATAATAAAAAAATATCGTCACTTTTTTTAAATAATCGTCATCATAAAAATAATACCGCGACACTAATTAATAAACAAAGCTTTAATGAATTATCCATCTTTTGCCAGGTAAATATATTTTTTCTCATGAACTCGGTATATGTTATGTAAGTAGTCGAATTTGTATTGTTCTATTAAATGAGAATTGCAATTAATTACTATCAAATATTACATTGTGTAATTATATATTTTAAATGTATGTTAACACATAATAAATAGAAATGAACGAACACCTTCATATATTAGTTGAGCGAATTTAACGGTTTTACTAGGAGATTTGGAATAAGAAACGGATTTTAAACAATAATACGAAAAATTCGTTCAGAATAAACTACGATTTATTACACTGAAAACATTTATAATCAATTCTCCACAAAAAAAAATTATTTGATAAATATTTGCTGAAAAAGAATTGTTTAAAATTATTAATTTTATACTAGTTTGATTATTAATTTTATACTAGTTTGATTATTAATTTTATACTAGTTTGATTATTAATTTCATACTAGTGCAAAATAGTAAAAGCAAATATTTATGTGATAGAAATATAATAATTTTTATAAAAAGCAAACACGTATTGTTAATATATTTTGGTTTATACGCAATACTATGTGATTAATATATAAATATATTTAATTTTAACGGCGCAGTGTAGATAGCAAAAATTCGTCTGGATCGGTGATCGACGAGAGTAAATCAGATGCATCACACCATTCCGCAAAGCTTGTGCATGGCAACAGCTGTTCGCTGAGCATAGCAAGTATTTTTTCAGAACTTCGCAAAACAGTTTCATCTCCATGTCTGATTGCTTCAGCTAATTTAGTTGACCATTGTTCCACCGATGTTGTTGGTATGCTCTAAAATAATGATTCAAATTCAAATAAAAAAATCAAACCATATTTAGAAAGTCAAATCATATTTTAAAAATTTTGTCTTTTTTGATTAATTACATATTTTTTTATCATAAACATTTGATAAGAAAAATCTGTTGCAATAATAAAAATTCAGAGGTAATAACCAATTTTAATGTTTTTTTTTAAATATTGTTATTTTTCATAAAATCTATCAATTAAATATAATACAATATAAAATAATACCTTAAACATTATATCATATATCAGTTGAATCAAAGAGAAAAATATTAAATAAGGTTTGAAATCCTCGTAAGGCCGAGGTTCTCTTTGATCTTGTTCTAAATGACGTAGAGGTGGTCCAGATGGTATCAAAGAACGTACTTGAGCGATTAAAAGCAATCGTCTAAGATGTTCTAAACGTTCTTCCTTCCATCTATAAAATATACAATATTAAAAAAAATATATATATATCACAATGCAAGTTGAAATAATTATATTAAATATACAAACTTTTGAGGAGGTTGCAAAAGTAGTGCCATTACAGCATAATATAAGGGTCCTTCTGCTTCATGAGCAGATTCCAGTTGACGAACTACAGGCCAATCCAAATACGTTTGTATAGCTGTAAGTTCCCTTGAAGCAACTCTAGTTCTATAATGATAATAATTAGTTAGCTTTCGATTTATTTTATTTTTATTATATAGGAAGATAATAGCATTCACGAGAAAGTACAAGGTGTAATAAAAATAAGATAGATTGGTTTTAATGTATTATCAATGAAATAATTAAAATCGAATATTTTTTTATAAAAAGTAAGTAAGTCTATTATAAAATTAGGTGACTAATTTATAATTTTGATTTAAAAAACATGATATTATTTTAAAAGATTTTTTCTAATGGTGGAAAAAACTACTTGATGAATAAACGTAGTATATCTATAAAAAATCGATTACAACATTTTTATTAAATCCAAGATTTTTGTTTCAAAATCTGTTTTTTTCTAAGGGTGAGCAAATAAAAATGATTGGTAAACAATCATGGACAAACGATTATAAGAAATTAATTTAAAATAACTGACTTTTTGCGGCTAACTAAACATTTATATAAAAACTTACGTATTAATAACATAAAGTGCCATATGCATTAAGCATGGCACCAACTGCATATTAGACAATGGACCACCGCCACCGGTATCTTCATGAAATTGTTTCTCACGAGCAAATCTAAGTAAGAGTAATTTTAAATCATGCACCGTGCACTGATAACCAATATCGCGATGACCAGTACTTTCCTATAAATAATAATAATAAATAAATGGTTCGTATTAAAAACAAAATCCAATAATTTAAATAAAAAATATTTACTTGTAAATAAGTGTTGTGACGGGCAAGACAACTAGCAAAAGCAGATTCTGGTACATGAGGTCCCCATAACGGTAGTAAACCATTACACTTTGTTGAGGCGTTTTGCAATGCTGCACTTTCCCATTCATCTCTAATTCCAATAATCAGAAAAAAAAGTTAATATATATGTATATATATTGACAATGTTAATTAATATATTACATTAGCAATAAGTTACCTAGTGCGAGCGAGTCGGACTGCTGCCATGTGACATTCGACGTGGACAACGTTGAAGTGAGTTACTGTAGTATAACCAAGAGTCTTCCTGGCTTTAACTTCATATTCTTCAACACCACAGCGTTTTGTAAAAGTATATATTCCTAATACCTAAAATAATAATTATTTAAGAAGAAATATAAAAATTACCTATTAAAATTTTTATAACTTTACAAATTAAAATACTTTGGTCGGTTGATATTTATAGCCTTCACGACATATACAGCACACTGCTCCAGCTTCTTCACCTAATTCTTGAACTTGATGAGTTAAACTACATTGGGCAGTTACTTGACCTTTATCATTTGTTCGCATACCCAAAGCTCCTAGTTGTTTTTCCCTCATAGCCATTGCCAATCGTTTCTTTTCCTAAAAAAAATAAAAATAAAAATAAAAAATATTGAAAAATAAATAATATACGTAATACAAACAAAAAATATCACAAATTACTTGACGAGTAAAATCTCTAACTTCCTGAACTTTCTTTGCAGCTTCTGGTTCAGATCTTAAAGCTTCTAAGAGATTTTCGGCTAAACTTCCTACATGTTCATCAGAAGATACTTGCTCTAGTCGATGCACAATTGGAATAACTTTCTCGCAAACAGCCATCTATAAAAAAAATATATGTTTAAAATATGAAAATTTCCCAATATTTGCTTAAAAATCAATAAAAATACCTGAGTAGGTTCATGATCTGCTGCTAAACCAGTAAGAAAACGTAATATATATTTAAGAGCGGGTTTGGCTATAAATTCTTTCAACTCGTCAGAATCGGTACGCAATAACGTAGGTTTAACACAAGGAGCGTGCACCTTTAATATAATATTTTTATTAAAATATACATATTTTAAAAATAATATATCCATAATAAAATAAAATATACTAACAATTATATAATCTAAAGCATCACGAACTATTCCAAGAGAAATAAAATAGTCTTTCAAAGTACCGCCAATTGCATTTCTTTCAATTCCGCTACAGAGAACACAAAACAGTTCCATTCTAAATTCATCTTCCGCCCAACGTTCTAAATCAAATTTATTGAAATCCAATACCTATATAAAATATAAATACATTGTATCAATCATATACAGAAATATACATATATGGTATATTTAAAAAATAAAATTACTTGTTTGAAATGTTGACATAAATGAGCCATTTTCAATTCATTTCCATAAACAAGAGCAGCTAACACCCTTGTCAAATGGGCTAGAGCTTCCTGATTACTACGAATACCAGTTAATTCAGTACAATTTAAAAGTGCTTGCACATATTCAGGTCCTCCAAACGTTAATGAAAATTGCAAAAATGATTCGAGAGATTCACTTGCAGCTACAGACAAAATTCGATCCATAATCTAAAATTAAAAATATCGATTATATTCTATATATTTAAAATAATCATAATTAAGTTAAATATTTTACTTCTAAAAGCTGGAAGGTAAGTTCGGGACGAGGACGAGTTTTTTCATCAGCAGCTGTTAGTTGTAAAGCCCTTAGAAGTGCTGGCAAAGAACTAGTAGATGGTCTAGTTAAAACTGCAACACAGCGTCGAGCACGAGCACAAAGCAAAAGTAATTTTAATAAAGTTCTTGCTAAAGGCCGAGCTGCACCTCCAGCACCACTAGCAGCAGCCAATCTTTCTAGCATTACCTCCATTCCACCTAAAATTTCAAATAAAAAATATTTTTTAAATTTTAAAAAATATTGTTGAGATAAAGATATATATATATATATATATATATATATATATATATATATATATATATGTATGTATATATATATATATATATACACATATATATATATATATATATATATGTGTATATATATATATATATATATATATATATATATATATATATATATATTTATATATATGTAAGTAATTACCGCAGTCTGCAAGCACATTAGCCATTTTATACAACTGTTCATCATCCACAGCTTCAACACTTGAAGCATTTAAAGTCTCTACAAATTCTTCAGTAGCATCACCAAGTAAACCTCTCATTCTATAAACGACACGCATTGCATCACCTTCGCCAGAACTTAACCAAACCTAAATATAAACATTTTTTTTATAAATGAATACAATCAAAAATAAAAAAAATCTACAATAAGTGTTTTTAAGATAAAAATAATGATCTATAAAAATTAAATTAGCAACTCCTAGTTCGTACGTAAGAAATTTGAAAAAAATTTTACTAACCTTTTTGTAAACATCTTTGACAGGCAAATCTAGAGACATTATTTTATTATTGACCAATAATTCCATACCAGTATCATCCTCTAAAAGAGCTACTAGCTCACAATCTGTACAGATTTTATTTTTAACATCTCTCATTAATGGACCTAGCCCCGGCTCGAGAGATGAATATGGATTACCTAACATTCGTCCCTATAATTTTATTTGATTTTAGAAATCATTATATAAAATTCGCACAAAATAGATAATTAATAAAATCAAGCTAACTTGTAGGAAATCTTCCTGTTGAGGATCTTTTTCTAAAGTAAGGAAAAATTCTCTAATATCATTTTCCTCAGGATAGATAATCGAACAAAGTCTCTCAAATATAAATACAGGCGTAAGAAAATCATGAAGCGGATATTTTGTCACAGTTTCAATACATACAGCCATAAATTCTGCGGTTTCAGCCTCAGTTCCTGTAAAATAAATGAATTAATAAATATACTAACAAATATCTTATGAAAATATATATCTACCTGAAGTCATTTCTTCTAATAGTTCCAATAATTTTTCTTGCGTATCATCGATCAAGCGTGTTCTTTGAACCACAAGTCTACGTAACGATAAATAACCACCAAGTACCGCACCCATTAGTTTGCCTTTGTATGCACGTCTAATTCCTTCGTCTTCCAAAAATATAGCCAACAACTCAGTAAGTCGCTTAAGAGCATAACCTATAATTTAGAAAATAAAAAAAATATTAAATAAGACTTATTCTATGTAAGACACCAAAATTAAAAAGTTTTTCAATGTGATACATATTAATATGTTTAATAAGAAATTACTTTTTTAAATACATTGAATTAAATCAATAAATCGAATTTAATATTTCTGCCAGAAAATAAAATTAACCACTTATTCAGCCACATTAACAGGCTCTTAGCTGACGACTAATAAAGAAAATAAGAAATTACGCGTGCTGATCCTTTTTTATTTACTATACCAGCGACTCCCAATTTTTTCAATAGTGTACCCTTTACCTGATTGTCTCCTTAGTGTGTACCCCTAACACACACACACACACACACATATATATATATATATTTATATATATATATTTATATAATTTTTATAATTTCTGCCATAACTTTTTTTGAATACCCCTAGGGGTACGCGTACCACAGTTGGGAACCGATGTACTATACTAATAATTCACCATAAATATATGACAAATTTAGAAATATAAAAAGAAATTAAAAAAATAGAAATTATGAATATCCAACAATATGTTAATTCGTAATGAAACAGTTTTTACCTTCTTTTTGAAATCATATTATACTAGGCCCTAAACAAGAAGTCTTAACATCATAATTTTGTATATCAATTCCAAGAAATTGTCACAAAACATTTTCTTAGAACCACTAACTTGATAAATATATTTTGTTATCTCTCATACAATCATTTAATATAAGTAACATCGTGTAATTTATAGTGAAAGTATGGTTAAAGCAAAACAATGACATTATACCTGCTTTTATACAGGTATAAAAAACGAACGTCATTTTTTTAAATTTTGTTATTAAAAACTAGTGGTTAGTATTAAATTTTATGCACATTTAAAATTATCATTCTGTAATAATATAAACTCGTGTTAGGATGTATAACCTTGAGCTAAATCAGAAGTTAAAGTTGTTTCTTCTAATTTATGGAGATGTTGTATTTCTTTAGTTAATAATTCAGCTAATAATGTGAGAACACCTCGTAATGCAAGAAATTGTTTCCATGGTGCGTCTGAAGCAAGACCTTTGAAAGAAAATGAAATATGTACTACAAAAATAAATAATAATAAATAATTAATATATAAATGCTGAACATTACACTTACTTTGATATAATTGTAAAAATTGTTCACTAGCTTCCCCAGCAACACCGATTTCAGGGAGAAAACCAGTTAATTGAATTAAAATCTAAAATTATAAAAAAGAGATATTTTTATATTATATTATTGTAATTATAAAAATTTATAAAAAATAGCTTACTGCTTTGGTCCTTTCGTATCCTGAACACAATGCTTTTACCATCTGACATGCTGTATCTCTTGCCATTTTACTACTTGGATTGAACATAACAGGTCGTAACCAACCACCATCGCCAAGACATAACTTTTTCAAACCATAAATTCTCAAAACCTTAAAAAGAAACAAAAAATATAGAAAAAATATATATTGTCATTCCATCTTATTTCAATTAACAAATTTCATTTACCTTTTCTTGCCAGTAAGTTGTATATTTCTGAGCTAATTGATTGTCTCTGATTTCTTGATGGTTAGGCGCAGATGGTGGAGGTGCTGCAGGAGGAACTGTAACGTTCAAAATGTTAGAACGAGGGGCAGCTACTCTCTTCCAATCAGCAAAAGAAACTTTTCCAGATAACCACGCTCCTAAATCGAGAACAGCCCCTGACATTGGTGGTAAAACAACGCCTTCATTTGTCGTATCATTAGCCTTTTCCTAAAACAAATCCAAACAAAAGATATGATTAAATAAAAGATATATTAAATATTAAAGACTATATAAACGTAATTTGTAATTTTATATAAACCTTATTATTAACAATAGATGGTTGCATTAAATGATGAAGATATTGAATACAAGGGAGTGCGACTTGTTGTAAAGCGTGCGAATCTTGAGCAGTACTTGGAGGTAAAGATATTGGTGGTGGTCCAAGAGAATCATCAGTTTCTACTGGTAATACACCACCAAGAAGATTAGATAAATATGGACAACACCAAACCCACAATCTGACGATGCATCTTAAGCGAACCTCCCAACATTCCACAGAATCTTGCATTTTCACTAACCCACCAAGCAACAATACTAAAGGTCGCACCTATGTGAAAAGAATAATAAATTTAAAACTTGTGAAAAAATTACTTCTATAAATACATTGTATGAAATGAAACTTACAGCATTTGTATGGTCTTGAGCTGCAGCATGACCAACCAAACCCAAAGTAATACGTTGAGAAAGTAATTTGCATAACGCCTTAGTAGCTGTCAAGTTATCCTTTGTAACGACACAAATTAACTGGCGTACTTCCTCTTGACTCTGAGTGATCAAAGTGATATTAATAAAAGATACCCATAATTCACTGTAAAATAAATTTCATTAAAAATTACCTGTAAGGAACCACGTCTTAGATTATGTTGTACTAATTCTTGCACAAGTCCCAATTGACAAAGTTGACGACGATGATCTGGAGATGATGCTAACGCTCTTAATAAGGTTAAACAATGAGATGCAGCTGCCAAAGCACATCCATAACAACTACTTCTTCCACTTTCTATCATATAAAGTATTTAATTATTTTACCTTTCAATATATAATTTTAAAATAACATATACAAATATGAATTAATACCTAATCCTTTCCCAGAATCATTTTGTAATAAAGTAGTATAAGCAGGTTGAACATCTCCTTTTAACTGTTCACTTTGTAATTTATCATATAAAACTAGCTCACGCCTAAAAGTTAATATTTTTTTATTATTTTGTAACATTCTGTACATCAATATTATATAAAAACAATAATAATAATACCTGCAAGTTAAAACTCGTTGTATAACTTTAGATAATTCATCGAAATGATTTTTACTATCAACACAATATTTATGAGCAAGAGACTGAATAACGCGATTTACTTGAGTACTGTTACTTCCACTATTTCCTCCAGTATTACCACTTTCTTCTGCACTGCCCCTATTACCCTCTGTTCGTTGCTCGCTTATTTTATGAAGTAAATTCTGTAATTAAAATATTATTAATAATGATAAATTCTACATATTTTTTATAAAGGAAAATACAAACAAAAAGACTTACCTCTAACAATGGTTTGTTTGCAACCAATTGTCTGTAAACCCTATCGGCTTTATCTAATAATGTTCTGATCGTCCCTACCATCTTTTTTCGATCCTCATCGTTTTCTATAGTATCTACAGCACAACAAGGTCGTGCTGTTAACGTGTAATCAAATTTAGCATATTTACAAAATCCACATGCATGACACAAGAAAGGGTCCTTTTCATCATAATTAATAGCTCTAAAAGTCATGCAAATAATATTAATTAAAATAAATATTAACTTACTTTGATAAACCAAAAAAGTGCACATTACCTGCATCTATGACACTGGAATACATTTTCACCACAATTTGCACATACTCCAGGATTAGCAGGCACAGCTGCTGAACAACGTGGACATTGAAGAGATTCACCTGTAAGCGATAAAATTAATTTATACTCATATTTTAATTGCTTCACATAATTAAATTTAAAATATCAACCTGATGTTTGAGTATTTTCATAAAAATCAGCATATTCCATCATTAGATTACAAGCAACGATTGGAAGAGGAAAATCTATACGTACTTCCGTTTGACCAGATTGTAATACGACATGTTTTGCTTTATGCCACATTCCTAAAAATAACACATTAGTATGCTAAACTAATTCAAACGCTTAAATATAAAAAAACATAACATATTAAAAGATAAATCACCTGGTTTGTTTTTCAATTCCTGAACAGCTTGAACTGTACGATTATTATAGAATACGTTGATGGCACGAACCATTTTACTACGTTTCAAATCACTAATACGTAAACCAATATGACTAATGGTGTGACTTCCCACAAGTTTAACTATTTGTGTAGTAGTTGTAAACTTTGAATCAATCTAAAATAGTTATAAAATTCATAAGACTCAAATAATTTTATAACGTGCTTCGAAAGAAATCTTTATAGTAGATAACTTAAAACCTTTATAGTAGATAACTTAATAGTAGCCATTGGTACTTCTGGATTATTGCAAACTAAACATGGCTCAGATTCAAGGTAATATCCATCCAATTCGACATAATTCGAGAGTGCTGAATAAATTGGAGCATTTCCATGTGATAATAGTAGTGTGTTTTGTTTTCTTAGCAAATTCACAGCAGATGCAAGATAAAACTAAAGAAAATGTAAAAATATTTTAATATTAAGTTTATTAATAAAATAGTATTTTAAAATCATAATACCTCCATTCGTATATCTGGTGTTTTTAAAGAAAAATAGCCAAGAAGATCGACAAATTGTGCGGCTTTACGACCATATTGTGGTAATAATGGCCACAATCCCCAAACTAGTTCAACTAATCGAGCTTGTTCAGTGGTAGATGAATTTCTTAAAAAATAATTTGATTATAAAAAAAACAACGAAAATCAATATAAAATAAAATTCAACATACTCATAAATAGCCAAAAGTAATGCATGAGCTTGCCAACGTACAGATGTAGAATTTGTCTCGAGTAAAAACGTACGAACGAATTGTCGAAATTCATCCAATGTCACCTATTAAAACAATATATATATATATATATATATATATATATATATATATATATATATATATATATATATATAAGTGTGTAAAAAAATGGATCTATTACATATAGATCTATTTAAACTCTTATAAGACATACCTTCTGTTGTATTTGTTGTACAAGTTGAGGAACCATTTGTTCTTGGAATTTAGAACTAACTGTTAATGATGCATCACTATCTGCACTTCTTTCACGTTCATTACGATCCTATAGACAATTTTTACTAAGTATTACAAATTATTAAAAACTAATGATAAAACTTTAAATCATACGTTTGACGATGATGTTGTCTTGGTGGCCACACTATTATTAGATGGTGCAGGCGGGCATAAGGCGTACTGCAACAATTGTAATACAGTAGGCGCGACACCTTCTTCAAGAATGCACGCAGCAACCATTAAATAAGGTAATGTGCTTGGTTTGTTAACAGAACATAAATATTGCCAATTTCCAGTACGAGCAACAACAATTTCTAAACAAGCCTATAAATTTGTAAGAAAACATTAGAAATTCACACATAAATATCATAATTAAAGCGTGCATATTGTATTATAAAAATACTTTAAGATGATCCATCAATTGGACATTGCTATCATAAGATAAATCCTGGGATTCAACAAATTCTTGAACACCTTCCATATGTGTACTAAGAGCATGAACATCGCGCAATTGACGGTATCGTTCTTTTGTTCCACACATCATTAATAACAACTTACGGACTTGCTTCCTAAAATTTCTTATTTTATTAATTATAATTTCAAAATACATACAAAATTAAACAAAAATATATAAGTATACCTTAGGAAGGGAGTTTGTTGATTCATCATGTATTCACAAAGCAATGGATGCCAGAGATCACTAAATGTAGGAGCAGGAGGATCGCAATGTTTATGAATTTTATAAGGTAAACGTAAAGCCATTTCTGTGAGTAAATGAGGATAATTCTCCATAACATTCCACGCATGACCTAAAGAATTAAAAGATTACAATAGAATATAATATATATATATATATATATATATATATATATATATATATATATATATATATATATACTACAAACCTTTAACATAGTGCCTAAGGAAGAATGGTTGCATATCAGGTAATGGATGTGGTGGCTGCGGACGAAGCAACTGATTATGATTGGTAGTTGATGTTCCATCTGAAGAAGTACGAGCACCTTGCTCACGCCAATAAGGAAGTAATGCTCTAAGAATAATTCGACAACGTTCAACAGCCCCGCCATTTAATAAAGCACCTGCTGCTGCTCTAGCAGCATGCCATTCAGCTCCTATACTAGATGTATTAACGGCACGCGAAGTTGATGGAGCTGTAGGTGGTCCCGCAGGTGTACCAGTAGGTTTACAACGAGACATCAAAACACCTATGAAGAAATATCTAGATGTTTTAACTCATTATGAAATTATAATATTGAGAGAAAATAATAAGTTATATTAACTTAAAAGTCTCATAATAAGAAGCTGCATTTCTCTATAAGGAGTACGACGTTCTGGTGGATCTGGAGATTCTTCAGATTTGTCTAATTGCAATTCTGCAACAATAATATCTAAGAATCTTTGTAACGCTAGACGATCAGTTTCTATACTAGCATCTAATGCACTTGCTAGCATCAACAATACCTTAAATAAAATTAAAAAAAAAACATTTTTATAATGCGACAAAATAAATTGTAAATCATATACAATACATACTTGCATAAATGGAATTGAACGATGACCTCGAATAGTTCGCAATTGTGGAAGCTCATCCAACAATATATTTAATAATGATAAACGCAAATGTCGTAATCGAGCAGCAGTTTCTGTACCAATAGTAATATCTTGAGCCCATTGAGCACTTATAGAAGTTTCAACTGCTGCACGAATTCCTGTTTCACCTTATAATAAAAATTAAATTTGAAAAATTTTTATATACTTTATTTAATTATTCTTTTAAAAGAAAATAAAAAAATACCATATGTAGAACTTCTTCCAGAAATACCACCAATACTATCTGCACCAGAACCACTTTCACTTGTGGGTAAATCAGCTGGGCTTACAGCTGGAGGTCCAACTGCTACTCCACTACCTTCATCATCATCTGATGCTGCAGCTGAAGCAGTAGTATCAGATGGTGCACCACTGCCAGCTGCCATAGAAACACTAGTACCAGTTGATCTTTCTTGTAAAGACAAAGCAATAGCTAATTCCACCATAGTTTCATCATCAGCATCTGGTGGAATATCAAGTAAAGCTTCTAAGCCTAAAATATAACAAAATAGTTAATTAGACAAAACATGCGTGCAAATTAAATAAGTATATGAATATACCTGTCTCAGCCATAAGTAACCGACTGACATCAACTACTTGGTCAACGTCACCATAATTTCCTGCTTCAGAATCACTATGATCTGTTGTAGCTTCGGTTAAAACTTCAGGAGGAGGAGTAACAGTACGATGAGCTTCCAAAGGAGGAGGACCACTACCACCAGAAACACCTAAGCAGCATAAATCACATTTAAATAATAATATTTATATCATTTATAAAAGTGTGTAAAATATTATCTTTAACGTACCTGGAGTGGTTGGAGGAGAGGGAATATAAACTCGACGTCTTTTAACGCGTGGTCTTAAAACTCTTACTATAGCAGATTTAGCTCCAAAACTAATTACTTGGTCATCACATAATAATAAAGACACATAAATACGATTTCCCAAATCAACCTGTAGTGAAAATTAAATAATACAAATTGTCAATAAAAAAAATAACAAAAAAGATAGTTATCGATTAATACAAACCTGATCAGAATGTAGCATAAAAGCATGCAATATATCGATTAACGCATGCAAAGCATGAGGCGCATGACGTAATCCACAACGATCTATAGGCGATAAAGCAATTGGAATATCAGGTTGTCGTACACGCCCCAAAACCCATAAAACACTAGTAAGTAAGGTTGCTAAATGTTGTGGCATTTCATTATCTGATACCATATTTTCTATGAAATTTGCTGAAGTTTCACCTAAAATAAATTAAAATTATACACATACTCAAAAGCATTTAATTTGTTTAATCAAACTAATATAAACCTAGATTTAACGTTATGTTTGGTAATGGTCCAATAAATTTTACTAAATTTAATGGTCTTGAAACAGCAATGGCACGGGTCAATAATAGTAATCTGAAGAAGTTCTCAGGATCAACATTGCGTGGATCAGCTGGTTGACGAAGCTCTGTGAGTTCATCTGTTACGTGTGCTAAGATCGCTTGATCCTTGAAATATTTTTCAATTTTATTTTTATTTTACGTAAAACACTATGAAAAACAACACAAATTTATTGAAAAATTTACCTTATGTTGATGATATTGTGGTCCCAGAAGAGCTTTTAAAAGCGCTTTACATCTAGCGTGTAAAGGTGGAGGAGATGGTAAACACAATAAACGAGTTACAACTGGACGAGGTCCAACTAAACCTACACCTGGACCATTACTTCCAAGGGCTAATTCTAATACTTCTAATAAAGCGCAAGCCAATCTTTCTACACCAGCAGCTCTCCATGTCCCAGATTGACTACCATCAATCTGATCCTAAAAGTAAGAATGATTTTATCAAATTAAAAATCAAATCAAATGATGCAGTTTTAAAGAAAAAATTTACGTTTCTTACTTGAGAATTTTTACTAGTAGATGCACAAGCTCCACCTTCTTCATTTTCTTCAGGCCAACCAAATGCTTCTTTATTTCTTCCATAAACCTAAAAATACACAAAAAATATAAATAAAAAACACATTTTTACAAATATATATATATATATATATATACGACATTTTTATACACGATTTTGAAATAACGTGATTCACCAATAATCAATACCTTAACTGAATCAACCATAATCACACCATCAGGATCTTGAGAACAACTAAATGTCACTGACAATTTTTTATCTGCTTGTAAAGATTCGTCTCGACTTAAAGGAATATCATACCAACGATTACGTTGGCCAAGCGTTTGTATAGTTCTTCCACAAACCTAAAGAAAAAAAGGTGTTATACTTATACACATTTTTAATGTATAAATTAAATTGCAAGTATCACCTCAATAAAAGATGGAGTCCGAGCAATATCTTGATTACCTAACAATACTCGAATGCCAGTTATGACAGTACTAGCATCAGGATTTGTTATTTCTAATACGAATCCATTTAATTTTGTAGAAACAACGAAAAGTCCATTAGTATTAAGTCTGTGTTTTATTTGGGCTGTGTTATATACTTGCAAAAGATCATTTCCACCAAATTCTACATCCTCAAGCACAACACAATTTTCAAAGAAATCAATTGGAAACGTTGGAGCACCTCCAGGTTTATTTGAAGACTGTCATGAAAAAAATTTTTTTAGTTAAAAAGTGCAATTATAAAAAAACAAAATTAACTGATTTAATATACCTGTGGAGTCTTATTACGACTAGTGTTGTGCTTTGGACGTCTTGAACGCTCAATCAGTGGTGATGTATAAGGTGGAGCAACAGCAGGCGATAACCAATAACCGGTTTGATCAGGAGAAGCAGCATAAATTCTCAAACTCCCATCTTCACACAATAGTATAAGTGTAGTTTTAAGTTCTTGTTGTCCAGCTAAATGTCTAACTGTCACCATATCTGTGATTTTAGCCTTTGCAGGAACAACCTTCAGTAAAAAAATAGAATTAGAAATACAAATATTATTATATAATTTATATTAATAATAATCACTAACTTTAATTTCCTGTACAGCAACACTTCCAGGTTTAAGCATTAAAACAACAGGATTATTAGACGATTGCAAAACTGCTGTAACAAGACCAGGATGTGCAGGCACTTCCTGCCATTGGCATAATGATTGTGCTCCTTTACCACGTCCACCTCCTTCTTTTTGATTTCCACTTGATGACCCAACAGTTATGAGTGAAACGCCTAAAATAATAATTATATATATATATATATATATATATATATATATATATATATATATATATATATATATATATATATATATGCGTGTGTAGGGGGAAGGAAGTTGATACAAAATTTTATATTTCTGAAAATATTATTACCACGAAGTGTTTCCTCTACAGATATTAATGGTGCAAGGAAACTTTTTCCTTGTGCATAAGAGAAAAAAAGAATCTTTAACGTATGAGAATAATAAATGGAAACACCACCTCCACCAACTTGACCAGTGACATCCTAAAAAAATATATATTATTATTATGTTTCTACTTTAAACTAATTATAAAATAAAATTTATCTACTAACTTTAATATCATTGTGAAATACTTCCAAAGTATTAGTGACATAAAATGGTCCATTTGACGCATGAGACTCGGTATTCATTGGTTGCCAATATATATGTCCAGCACTACCCATACAAAGCATATATGTTATATTTTCTTGAGTTACAAAAGTAACATCACGCACCTGTAATTTTTATATACATTAATAATTACGAAAATACATATAACAATAAATAAATAATAAATTGTATAAAAAAGTACTTTTCCACTTGGAACAAGAAAATGATATTGTGGGGAAACAGCATCTTTTGATAAATCATAGATTTTGACAAAGTCAGCAGTAACAATTGCTAAATGTGTCTGTGTTCCAGGTAACCAAATACTTCGTATTATAAAATTTCCAGTATCTAACGCTGCTTGTAAAACTAATCTCTCATATACTGATCCTAAATTCCAGTTTAAAAACATTAACAAATCAAAATTAGAACCAATAAATTCATTCTATCATTTATAAGTATTTTTTTGTAACAAAACTACAAACCTGTTACTGTGAATGTAATAATATGACATTCTCTAAGACCACAAACAGCCAATAAATCTTCATTCCATGGATTTCCACTCAATGAAAGTACAGTAAATGGTATAGGAATAGAAGTGAGACGAGTTAAAGTTAATTTACGTTTTGACGAATCTGCTTGTTTCAACAAAGCAGATAATTGATATATAGTTATTTTACCTAAAAATATAAAATTTTCAAAAAAAAAAACATAAAACTATTGAATTCAGATACTTTAGCTTTATTTCAAAAAATAATATAAATTACCCTTTTCATGAGATACCACAAGGTGTTGACGACGACCATGAGGTAATGCCAAACAACACATAGCAACGCGTCTTACGAGATGTGCACTAATAAGCTGACGAATAGTTTGTCCTTGTTCACCAGTATACGACATTCTAACATTTTCGAAAGCACCTTCTTGGGACCCTGAATAAAATTTCAAAAATTAAAATAAAGATAAAACATACGTATATAAAAATTAAACTATTTCTAAAATTTAAAGAAATTCAACTCACCAAGAGTTGGAACCATTAACTGATCTGTTGTATGGAAACGTTTATCTCCATGGTGTAATTGTGCAAGAGCACGACGAGCACGACCATGACGACCAACTGGTGCATATTTTTCACAAGCCGTCCTTACTGGACCAGGAAGAACTTCCAAAAGTTTTTGTAACGATTGTAAACATTCATTCCAACCTCCATATGCGAATATCCAAAGTCGAACATCTAAATTGTAAAATTTTATTTTCAATAATAAAATAAAATAATACTTTAAAAAAATCTATAATATTCACTAGATAAATTTGTAGCATAGGCTGGTCTTCGAGGTGGAGGGGGAGTTATAACTCTTAATGGACTAGATGGACGACGTCTCAGTGATGGTGGTGGTGCCTGATCTCCATCAGAATTACCACGTTTACTTGTTATATGTGTTTGAGAAGAACTACGCTTTACCAAAGCTTGACATCTATAAAAAAAAATACATAAATAACAGAAATTACCTAGTAATATTAATATTATAGCAATGTCATGAAATATATACGTAGATTCTTCTTTTGCTCCACAATCACAAAAGAAATTTCCATATTTTGCATATGAAACATCATGATTTCTATGACACACTAATGCACAAACTGTACATACACCTATGCCATCTACCATTTTACATGTATGACAATGATACCAATGTTGATTCATAAATTCACGGGCAGTTGTCATAAAAGTGCATAATTTTGTATGTAACATTGAGTCTTCATCCTATAAAATAACAAATATAAAAGCTCTCAATTTTTTTATAATAAAATTTAAATACAAATCAAATACAGAATCATCAGCGCTAGTATCTTCTTCATCCTGAGGATCGTCAGGCCATTCGTTATCTAAAGAAAGATCGGTAGGAGAATCCCAAGTAAGCGCCGGTAAACCACCAGTTGGAATTGAATCGTCCTTTGTACCAGCATGTATAGTATCAGTTAAATAAGCTAACAAGTGACAAGCAGCTTCAAGCTGAGACCTTTGACCACCCCCTTCCTCAATACGTTCCAATACATCTGCACCACAAAGCGATTCAACACTGAAAATAACAAGCAAAATTAATATAAAATAATAAGTTATAAATACTAGTTATATGTATTAAGCTAAAATTATTTTTTTAATTAGTTATGAAATAGTACCATATATTTAACCACTGCATTGCAGCAGGAAACAAAATTTTATGTCCTTCTCCGGTATGAGCATCAGCTAAATGAGCAGCCTCTCTTAAAAGACGTGGTAAAGGTAATCCAGCATGATTTGGAATTAATGCTTCAGAAATCAATGACACTAAAGCTGTTAATAATGTAGTACTTGCAGATTCATCACTAAAATTGGACAAAAAATTAGAATTAAATAGTAATTATTAACTCGAATTAAGTAATATCATGTACCAATGTAATGTTATGTGCTTTGTAAGATTTGACAACAATGTAGCATTATCGGTATTATCAGAATTCTCAGATAAATTTGGAATAGCCATACTTTCCTTGCTATCACTACCTCCTCCACACCAACTATAACTTTCTGAATACAAAAACAAACACATTATTTTAAAAAACAAATAATAACAAAATTATATAAATGAAATTAATAAATTACCAGATTGTTGAGCAGTATCTGATTGACCATTTCTAGGTGCTGGAGAACTAAAAATAAAATGTTATAAAATTAGGTATAAATTATATATAAGAAAGAGGAATCTAAATTTAGAAAAGTATTTACGAATTATTTGAACCCTCATTGACACTTTCTGTTTTAGTTGTTGCAGGAACAATAGCTGGTGGTGGTACAACAGCTGGTGGGACAGTTGGAGTAGCTGCATCACTGTCTGAGGGTGTAGATGCTGCAAGTGGCGGAGTAACCGCACCAAGGCAAATGTGACCTAACCATGGCGTTAACGAATTCCATAAAGATGTACCAATTCTCTGACAAACAGACACGCATAACGGTGAAGGAGAACTTTCAGTATCGCAACCAACAAATAATTTATTAAACAATCTGAAAATAATTAAGGCAAATAAAATACAAAGCAAAAAATACACATATAAAACAAGTAAAATTCAAACATACTTCACAACTCGTGAGCAATATTGTTGACGAGCATTCGGTGCCATTAACAAAACTTCGCCCAAACACTTTTTGTTTGAACTAAATAATTCCTCAAATGCTAATCGACCGGAAGGCGATTCGAGTATCTTTTCCCAACACTTTACCTATAAAAAAAGTGAAATAATATATTAATATTATTATTTCATCTGATGAAAATTTCATATAAAAAAGTGAAAAAAATACCATTCCACGTAAAATCTTTTCATTAGCAGTAGCCAAATTATTAACCATAATTGGATAAGTGCTTTGAAGTACTTCCTCATGCAACATTTGTTCTACTTTTTGAGTTGCTGGTACCAAAACAGAAAGAGCAATTGATGCTGTTTCTTGTATGAATTCTAATCTACCATCAACCTATGTAACACAATAAATCAATAAATATCATACAATATATAAATATAAATAATAATACGTTATACGTTACCACTGCTGGTAATAACAATGATATGGCTCTTTCTTTTTCTGCTTCACTTCCAGGTTGTGAAAGATTGAACACTCTATATGCCAAAAATTCAACTACACCTGACGTAAGAAGTCGTAAAGAAGGTGCAAAACCACCTGTGCCACTCATCAATTGGCTATGTAAGTTAAGAAGCCTTAAAACGGCGCTCTCAGAAGGTATAACATCATTCAAAAATGCATCCTAGAACGTAATAAAAAATAAAATCATAAATTAGAAACAATAAAAATATACGTATTATATAATTATATATCACACAACTTACTATTGTTTTAGTACATGAAGGTACAGTTGCTGCTTTATCAAGGGCATTTTTTGCTGCCTGCGGAAGATGTGAACGCAATGAAGGAGCCCCACGGGTTCCACAACAACGGAAAACTGATTCAATATCTGTTTCAAAACTTGTAATTTCTGTACTATCAACTCGTTTTTCATTTGCTGGAGTAGTCGATGAAGATTCGGGTACAATACAATCGCTTTAAAAATTAAAAAAAGTAATTGTAAAAAAAAAACACAAACTAAAAGTAAATATCCATTATATTAATTTGCCATGAAATGAATTTTTTTTTACAAAATTCTACAATTTCGTGTATAACATACCGGCAACAATTAAACAAAGTCTCTAATAAATCAAGAATATGTGTCATAAATTGCGAATCGCTTTGAGCAGCAGCAGTGAAATTTGCAATGTTTGTTTCATCAAGCAATAAAACTCTCAATCTCATTAATACACAATCCACTGTCATAATATCTAATAAACAAGGAAATTTCCCTCCTTCTAAAATAATATAAATATACAACAAATTATCATAAAATTATAATAATCCAGAAATAAAAATAAATTTTAGTTATACATATTATTTACCTGGTATATTACTCCACATATGATTAATCGTCTTAATTGCTAACCAAATAGTATAAACAATATTATCACATGCACTGCTAACATTATTTAAAAGATTTTCTGCATACTAAAAAAAATAACAATAAGTATTTTGGAGAAAAATTATATATATATATATATATATATATATATATATATATATATATATACCATATATATATATATATATATATATATATATATACCATATATATATATATATATATATATATATATATATATATATACCATATATATATATATATATATATATATATATATATATATATATATATATATATATATATATATATATATATATATATACACTAACCTGTGTATACATTCCTTGTTTTACTAAAGCATCTTTAAGCCAAGGACTATACGATTTTTGATGATTAGCACGAGGAGCCCAAATAAGAGCATGCAACACTGAAATGCCTCCACAAACTTGATCAGAACTAGATGTTGAAGTGCCTAACGCAACTTGTTCCATATGAGGTGTCGATGGTGGCATAGTAATTAATAACCTATTTTAGGATATTATATTAACATTAAATTAATGTTTCAAAATTTTTTTATATATGTATTTATTTAATATATGTATATATATATATATATATATATATATATATATATATATATATATATATATATATGTATACATATGTATATATATATATATATATATATATGTATACATATATATATATGTATACATATATATATATATATATATATATATATATATATATATATATATATATATATATATATATATATATATATATATATATATATGGGCACGTACTTACCTCCAAGCAGTTTGTGAGCAAAAATGAACAGCACACAAAACAGAAAGTGATGGTGTAGGACGATTATCACAAATTCCAATACAATTCAACAAACCGAGTAACGCATCCAATAATAATGGATATTTAAGTTTATCAGGAGTACCTAATATAAAATTACAAGCTAATCCATCAAGCTTAGGAGTTTCCTATGAATGATAAAATACATTATTACGATAGAATACTTTATAAATATGTTTTTGAAATAGGTATTAAAATGTACTTGATTATTGATGTCAGTATTAGTTAATGCGTAAAATTTTGGTCTCATAAAGTAATCAGCTTCTTGATTCATTTTTCGTCTATATGCTTGTTCTACATGTGGAACTGTACAATACATACGTGATGCAATTGGAGCACCACTAACTTCATGGGGTTCTAATCCAGGAACAACTACTAAATTCCATATTATCTGAAAAAAATGTGAATTTATTACATGAAAATAAATATTATAAACTCATACATAAAAACTAATTACCTGTTGATTGAGACATTGTGGAGGATCGTAAAGATGTTTCATTATATATTCTAAAAGAAGCAATAATCTAGTTACAAATATGAGTTGATGAGGAGCTATCTGAGATGCTTTTTTGCGATCTGCAACTCCTAATGAGCTAGCTACCTAAAAACATTTAAAATTTGCATAATACATAATAAAATAATTAAATAACATAACTATCAATATTCTTTATAATATACTTTTATTATAGCATTAGCGGTCATTAACAGTACAGACTTCTTTTGCATCAGATTAAGCATGTAAAATAAATAAATCAAAAGTTGAGCATGCTCAACATTCATATCTAAAAAATAAAAAATAAATATGTATGTATGTATATATATAACTATTAAAAATGATATTTATTGTGAAAATTATTATCAATAAAAAATAAATAACCTTCGTATTCATAATCCTGAGATGGTTGTGATTGAAGTGCACATTCTACAAGAGTATTTACAGTTTTTGTCCAAAGAGCCAAAATAGTTAATTCACGTTCAGAAACTGGTTTACTGAGAATTACAGATCCCATTAGTTTCAGTACACGACATCCAATCTACAAAAGATAAAAAATTAACCACTGGAATTTAGTCATATAAAACAAAAAAAATAACAATTACCTGTAATGGAACTGTACCACTTTGTTCACCAGGCGATGGAGGTGATGCATCTAACTGTTCAAGTAACATTTGTCTTTGATCAACAAATTGTGGGGAATTCATTAACGAATGGAGGTAACGTGATAGAACTGAACTAAAGTCTCCATAAACTGTACCTAAACGAGGTCCAAAACATGGCGATATTGTACCTTAAATTTTTTTCATTAAATTTCAATAAAACTAACAAATTAAAATTACAATATGTTACAAAATAAAAATACCAGTATCTGTTCTAGCCGTTTCTCTATCTAAATCTCTAATAACAACTGAAAGTAACACTATAGGTGTTTCTTGTAACTGACGAGCTGTACTGCTTAAATAAGGTCCACAACTAACGACTTCACTATCGAGTAATGAAAACACTTCCATTGCAAGACTTATAAAAGAATATGGTTCTGCTTTATCCGGTACTAATGCATTGCCTGCATTGCGAGACATTTCTTGACCTTCATTTGCTACATTGCTAGAAGCAACGGCAAAAATATCACTTACATCTGGAGCCACCAATGTTGATTCAAACCATAAACCCAACAGCGGTTCACTATCTTCTATCATAAAAACAAAAACAGTTACGAAAAGAAATTAAATTAAATTAAATTAAGATAATGAAAATTACCATCGTCAGTTTCAGAATCTTCTGAACACATAATCATATCTTGATAATATACAGTAGAATCAGAACGATCTGCATCTTGTTCATGTTGTTTTTGAACTACAGCTCTTTTTAAACCTGTTGCTTTACGATAGCAAGCAGCTCCAAAAACTACTAACATCTGCAAAATAATATATTTAAATAAAATAAATTAAACAAAAAACAAAAATACACTAAAAAAAAAACCTGATGAAGAGGAATACACTGTGTAAGTCTTGCTACACGTTGGGCGGCACTATGAGCACAAAGTGGATCGAGTGATGCTACAGTAACATTAGCTCCAGCGTTACTAGGATCCAATTGAGATTCCATCCTAGCATCAGCCAATAAAGAACGTATACCTTCAAGACATTTTCCTCCTAAAGCTACCCACATAACATGCATACCTTGTATACTAAAACAAAAAGATTTAATAGAGAATTTAATAAAAAAAATATGTACATATTAAATTTCATAATAATTCCTACATTCTACATATATTGACATATTTGTAAGATGTTTTGGCGGGACTTTTTGCCGTAATAGTTTGTGGTACAGGTTGTGCACCACCTCCCATAAGAATTTGGTGCAGCCCTCCCAATATTATCCAAGTACCAATCATTAAGTGATTTTTATACACCTAAATTAAATAAACAAGTTTAAAAAAAAACAGAAAAATAAAGTAAAAAAATAAAATAAAAAATAGATCTTACAAAACCACTAGCCCAAGTAGAGTTCATGAGAATATCACCAATTGTGTTAAATAATCCAATAGCACTTGCAACTAAGGTCGTTGAATTATTCTCATCTTCATCTCTTAAATGAATTGAAGCCTAAAATTGAATTTTAAAATGATAATGAATATCTAACATATGTATATAATATTAAATAATTTTATGGAACGCAAAAATGAAGTAAAAAAAATACCTGAATTGTAGCACAAAGTAACCATGCTGAACTAATATCGCTTAAAAGTGTTATTCGCAATGAACTTAATGGTTCAAAACATGGTAAAGATAAAGCCATTTGACATATATTTGCTTCCACCAAAAGCATATTTACTCTAAAATCACAGATTTATATTAGTTATGGATATTATTCTATAAAACATGAAAATTATCATATAAAATCTACATACAATGCATTGTCTGCAGCGTGATGATATTGACAAGCCCAAGAAGCACTTTCTCGAACAGCTTTTACTTTGGTCAAACATCGTTGTAAACATGGCAGAGATCCACATAAATTCAATAAAATACCACCAGCACACATCGAATTCAATAAAGATATAGATGTTTCTGTTAACCATTTCTGAAATTTAAAAAAATAAAACATATTTTTAATTTTCAATTGTTTCATAAAATCAAAATAAATTAAATGGTATTTTAAGTAGGATTTGGTGTTTTTAAATAACATTTTTACATTAACTTAATAATAACTGATAAAATTTATTTAAATGTGCGTATATTTTAAAGTACAATATTTCTCTTCATCAATTTTTCAGTTATTTTCATATAGAAATTTAAATATTACATTTTTTAAGTTCTCGATTATGTGGATTTCGTGTATTATATTTGTATAAACACTGTATTAATAAATTAAATAAAAATATATATTACTCTACTATCCATAGTCTGCAAATGAGCAGATGGTGCAGAAGTGGTAGTAACTGGTACAACAGTAGCATTTTCTGAAGAGGCAGCTATTGTTGAAGACGAATCGGTATCTGTAGTGGCACTTTGTGATGCAGCATTGAGAAGTGAAAATGTAGAAGGAAATACTCGTATAGGTCCAGTGAGAATATCACTAAGATTGTCAGTTCTACGTTGTGGTGTATTTTTATCAGGTTGGGCACCAGATAGCTGTCCACTTTTACTAGATTCAGCTGCTAACAAAAAATGCAAATAATAAATTGAAACCGAAATAATATAATAAAAATAATTAAAAAATATTCACCAGACACGGATGGTAGAGATGACTTTAAATGTGTAGCGATTGCAGCGTAGTTAGATTGAGTTGATTGACTACATTCAACATCACACAATTCCACAAGTGGAGATAATAGCTGTCACATTGGTAAGAAAAAAATACAATATACAAAAATTTGAAAATAATATTTTATAATTATAAAAATTGTAAATATACCTGTATCATAGTGAACGTTTGATTTGTCGAGGCATCTGATTGGGCATTACTATCTTCATCAATTTTTTTGATAAGATGAGAAATAATAATGCGACACGCATCACGGGTTATAGGTAAATTTTCAGACGTTACTGAAATAATGAATATAATATGTATATGTATATGTATATATATATATGTTTGTGTGTATTGAAACAGATTCAATAAACGCGAATAACTTGTACTCATAAAACAGAATCTGAGATATCGAACTGTCAACGTTTATGTACTGTCGAAATTTTATAATTATAATTCACATAATCCAAAGCGGACATATATTGGTACAGTGACATCTAGAAAAGTTCTTAAACTTTTCTCTGAAATCATAATAATATTTAACATTAATATTCGCGACGTTTCAGTCCGTTCAAGTTATTGAAATCAAGTTGAAGTCGCTTTTTATCCAAATTCTTGATTATATAAAGCGAGTTTACGTCGAAACTGCGTTCTAAGAAAGATAATACTATGCACGTGTACAGATATAATAACTTACATAGAGTTACATTTGAAGCGATACAATGAGCCGATAAAATCGCCAACGACGTATAAAATGTATTATTGGATTCGTCACATTTTTGAAACTCTGCTTCCCTAAAAAAATAATTAAAATACATTTTATTCTTAATAATATAGTTATTAATTGTTAAAAATAATAACGTAACGATTTGAAAAACTATTATCTTTTCTGAAATCGCAACCTAATTTTCAACTAATTATTTTATATTCGCTCTTCACCCGTAAGTCTCCTACTCGTTTTTGAGTACGCAACATATAATGAAATCTAAAGTTTGTTTTCCGTTGCGGAGATAATATACGTTACGTTACGGAATGATAAATTAATCGCAAACAGAACAAAGGTTTTAAAAATCTAATTATCGGTATTATTTATCAAATATTTATCTATATAGAATTATATGTAAAATCAAAAAGGAATAAAGAAAAACAAAAAAAATAACGTATTTAAAATTATAAACTTACCCGTCGGCGAGAGAGAGCACCAACTTGGCGAGCTCGGCGGTTGAGGGATCGGACGCTCCCGGCAGAAGAGGAGTTACGGCGGCGGACCACGAACCTCCGCTCGCGGCGTTCGCCCCCGCGGCCACACCGGCGCCTCCGCCCCCCGCTTCGGCCTTGGGGGCGCGACTAGACATTAAATTGAATTGCACAAAACCCGCACTCAAAAACCGGCGACACAGCAACAAACGATTACAACAAAACTACTACTGCAAAAAGTACTGCCAACCGTAAACGTAAGCGCAATGCTGCCAACTTAATTGCGACTAAAATGACATTGCACAAAATTTTACGAAACGAAAATGTTTAAAACGAACGCGCGAAAACCTATTTTTTTTATTAATATTAAAAAATTTAAAAAATGGCAATTATTAAATGTTTGTTTTTTATTTTACATATATATTTTTTCAACGGGCAGTTGAAAATTTTGTACGTTTAGTACATTTTTTACATATTTAATACGAGATAATTTAACTTTAAAACGAGCGCGAATTTAAAACAAATAAATATAACGCGGTATTGAATTGGGCTTTTATCATTATCGTAATCGTCACTCGACGTATCGAATTGCGTAATGAGGCTCTTTATCTCTTTTAACTGTGATATCTAAAGCGAAGACAAACTGTAAAAATTACTTCAGCTTTACGATGTTAATTAAAAGGATTAATAATATCGTTTCTTTATTCGGTTTAATAAGATTCAAAAAAAAAATAGATCTTTATTGAGCGTTGAAAATGTACATTTCTATTTGCTTTTTTAGAATTACAAGTTAACCGATTAAATATTAACAAAATATTTCGATAGTAATTTTAACGGCATACGTAATATTGTGGCGCGCACGCGGCACCGTCTAAGGTCGCATCGCTAACGGTTTAGACCGCGGCATGGAGTGCGCTCGCGGTCGCCGGTGACTCGCCCGAGCCGCTCCCAGTCGGTCGCTCGGCGGAGGGCGATCGCGATCGCGCCAACATGATCCTGCTCGAGATCCACAACCGCATCGTCGAGGAGACGCTCACCGTGAAATACCGCAACGCCATCGCCCGGTAAACGGCGCCGTTTCCCTACGTGCCGAAAGCTCGTCGCGTCCCTCCGCTTCCCGCTCGTCCGCTCGTCCGCTCGTTCGTCGATAGCGTCCGTCGCCGTGTCGGCGATATTTCGTCGTTCCGCTTATCTCACCGTTCGCGGTCGACCCCGCCCTCGTCGTCGACTTCCCGTTACGTTCGCTTCCGATTTCCGGCCGACGCGACTTCCGGTCTCCCTTCCGTTCGTCGGTCGTTCAGCGCTCTCTTCGCTCCTCCTAACCTCTAACCGCCGCTCGTCGCAAACATATCTCGTCTCGTTTTACTCGTCTAGCGCTCCGTACGAATTATTTGCGCAAACAAAAACAACGCTATCCGACGACTTCATAAAATCTCTATATTGTGCGATTTCGATTCTCGAAAGCGTACAACGCGATATATATTTAAAATTTTATTCCGCATCTTAATCGGTACCGAAAGCGTTCGCGGGGAAATATCATTCCTTACCGTCGATCGTTACCTTTGCTCGCCGTTCAATTTCTACCGACCGGTGTTTTGCAATTTTTAACCGAAATCGTTTCTCCGACGAATAGGTTGATAAATAAATTACGTAACCGAAATATTTTAATTGCGCTAAATCTTTTTACTGCAGTTTTTTTAAGTTGATCGCGTCTCGAAAGATACGCGAGAGATATCGAAGAATCCGCACGAAAACTTACTATGAAGTAAAATAATTCGGATCCGTTTCAATAAATATTATTTTAAATATGAGATGTGCTATTTATATTTTGTTTGAACGTTACAATTTAGCGTTTTAAGACGTAGTCGAACTTCTATATTGTGTAGTTAAATATAATTATTTCATTTGGGATTCCACAGTTAGACTTAGATAGAATCCATAGTCGTTGCTATAGTGTGTGTATGTACGTACGCAGCTTACTCATCTATGTTAGTCATAAAAAACGTTATATTTATCAACGTATATTTTCAAATATTTACTTAATTGATAAATTTTTAATAATGAAAATGTTTCATATTTCTTGATATTTGTTTTTACTATTAAAGAAACTAAACTATTACATTAATATTATTTGAAAAGATATGTTCATCTGATAATCTATTTTTTGATAACGTTCGATATTCATTATCTTTTTGTAATATTTTAAACTTACATTTATTTTTCAGTTTAAAACCTGAGACTACAGATGTAACGGTAGCCGATTTCGACGGTGTACTATTTCATATTTCGAATTTAAACGGTGATAAAACCAAAGTTAGGGTAAGTTTACATTTTATATTTTTCCTTATTGTTATATGAAATGTTTTTTTCTAATATTAAACGTAAAAATTGTATATTAGGTTAGTATATCACTTAAATTTTACAAGCAATTATTAGAACATGGTGCTGATGAACTTTTAAAGAGAGTTTATGGACCTTTACTCACGGAACCTGAAACTGGTATATTTTATTTTTTTATTGTAATATTTTTTTTACTTTAACATATTAATGTTTTTATTTTTTAGGATATAATGTGTCAGTATTATTGGATTTAGAAAATATACCTGAAGATTGGGAAAGCATAGTTAAGAAGGTCGGTTTACTAAAACGCCATTGTTTTGCCTCAGTTTTTGAACGATATTTTAAATTTCAAGAAGAGGGACAGTTAGGAAATAAAAGAGCTGTAATTAACTATAGACAAGATGAAACATTGTAAGTTGTGTAGTTTGTATTTGTGGTATTATAAATATCGTATTCTTTTTCGATTCAATTAAACCATTATTTTAGATATGTTGAAGCGCAAAGTGATAGAGTAACGGTAGTGTTTTCAACTATTTTTAAACATGAAGACGACGTTGTGATTGGGAAAGTGTTTATGCAAGAATTAAAAGAAGGTAGACGAGCATCCCACACAGCGCCACAAGTTTTATTTTCTCATAAAGAACCGCCAATGGAATTACTTAATACTGATGCTAAAGTTGGAGATAATATTGGCTATGTAACGTTTGGTATTTATTTTTTTTAATTTTGTGTGTGTATTTTTAAACTGAGCTATGTCAAATGTGTAATATATATTATTTTAGTACTTTTCCCTCGTCACACATGTGCGGATGCAAGAGATAATACTATTGACCTTTTACATATGTTCCGTGATTATCTTCACTATCATATTAAATGTTCAAAAGCATACATACATTCAAGAATGAGAGCCAAAACACAAGATTTCTTAAAAGTCCTCAACAGAGCAAGACCTGAACCTAAAAATGTAGAAAAGAAGACAATTACGTATGCATTGTTTTATTTTTGTGCTCTAATTATTATTAAATTTTTAATTAAAACATATTTTTCAATTTCAGTGGCAGAACATTTGTAAGAAAAGATTAAATTTAAATATTTATAAGACAGCCAGTCAGAAAACTAAAATATATATGTACAAAACACTTAGAAACATGATTATCTGGCTTCAATCCATCCAGTAAGGATTGGTATCTTAGTCAAGTGATGCAACATCACTCATTTGAAAAAAAATGTAGAGCCCTAAATTTAATAGTGTAACTGTTCATTACTGTGTATAAAAATGTTTTATGATGTTGGAAGATGCTCAAATTTATCTTATTATATGACAAATTATTATTGTCACTCTACTACCCCAGTCATTTAAACATTTTTCTCTTCAAGAAAAAAAAATATAATGAAAATAACGTAAACCAATTGTGCAGACAATGTGCAAAGTGGTATAGAGTATTGAAATTATATTATATCTTGTAAAATATGTAATTACTGTCTTTTCTGTGATTTAACTTTAAATCCTATTTTTGTTTTTATATTATAACTTTCATATTCATTGTAAAAAAATAATTCTTGTGTTCATTATTAGTGGTTTTATTAGCTGGTCATTTTATTCGCAATTTTCTCCAATTTCATATATATATATATATATATATATATATATATATATATATATATATATATATATATATAATAGGTTAAAAATGAAATGTGTTGTTGATATAGAAACGAATGTTATGCAAATTTGTATGTACATATTTATTTCTTCGATAAATTGACAATATCTACAAATATGTAATATTTTTTTGCATTTGGAGAAGTTGATTTTTTTTAAGTAATTTATATTTATAATGTCAATTATTTGCTATATTATACCAGACAATACGTTTGAAATTTGATTAGTATGATTTTATAAATTGCGAATATTATAGAAATTAATTGTGGGACCCATATTTGTTATTTTATTCTCGCTTAACATTGCATTAGTGCTATTAAGACATTTTTTTTATATATAAAAAATTCCTAATATATTTGCAGCGATTATTCATAAATTTCTAGCATTCATCATTAAATATAATTTTTATCAATAAAAAATCATGATTTTGCCAAAATCGATAAGTAATGATAAATAAATTAAATTTGTGATTTAAAAAAAAACAAAATTGAACTTTTCGTGTAGGCTGCATGCATGTAATTCTACTATATTTCAAGCGGCGATTGAGAGCTTAGCGCTGTGAAAGCTCATTTTAAAAAAAAAGAAAAATATATGTATAATTGTATTGTAAAATAATTAGTAATTTTTAGAGAGAAAAGTCAGAACACCAGTAACGCTACATTGATCAAAGTTTATTTATAGTCATTATTATTTTTTAATATTTTAAGTTAATCTTATAATAACAAATAAGTGTTTTAAAAACATTCATGTAACTTATCAGTTTTATATGAATATACACACTAACTTACTATCGTTCAATATCAGTTATGAATTCATAACTGTTTTGTTATTTTAACGTTTCCATCATAGATCTCTATATGCGCAAATTTATCATTATTCCACTAAAATATAAATAAAATAAAAATATATCCACAATTTAAACATAAACTTGTATTTGTGGTCATTATTGATTACTGAAAGTTTTTTTTTATTTATAAATTGATACATTCATTTAAGTGTGTTAAATATTAATACATATACAAACTTAAATCGTGCATATATTTGCAATATTGAAATTTATTATTGAGAATTTATCAATAAAATAAGTTTTTTTTATATTTCAAGTTATTTGCTTTAACGTATTATGATAATATGTGAGTGTGAATGAATTATACAAATACATTCATCATTTGGCCTTAATAAAAAAAATAATAAACAATATTGCTTCAAATCATTTTATAGTATACTCTGAATTTATTTTTATTTTCGATGTTCTATCTATTAATAAATGTGAAAAAACACAGCTGTATTATTTTAATTGGAAAAAAACACATTTACTTAAATATAATATATTTATTAATCATATGTTGTATTTGCATTCCCTTGAAATGCAATAATTGCACTTTTTATTTTATTTAAAAAAAATCTTTAAAATATACATCTGTTTATATTTTCAACATGCTAATCTATTAATTGAATAAATAATTATTTCTAACATTGTTTTTATAATTATAATTTTAATGCATTATGACAAATATTTAATAAATATTTCCAAGTAAATAAAGCGTTGCAGTTTTTAATATATGTGCCAAATATTTTAATGCAAATATAATTGGATAACTACCTATATGATTAAATTAAATTATATGAGATGACTTATGATTAAAGCTGTCATTTGTTTTATTTGAATTAAAAATTTATCACAAGTTTTTCTTTAGAAAATTATTAGTATATAAATATTAACCCTATTTATTATTAACTTTATTTTTTACTGTAGTCTTTCCTTCGGGCTGTGGCTCCGCTTGTTGCTTATTATTAAGCGTATTTGTCGATTTGAAAGACGCTTCATCGAGACCTGCATAAAAAAAACAATAATTATACATTGACAACGTTGTAATTTCATTATTAACAGAATATTACTTTGAACGGGAGTAACGATAGAACTGATAAGAGACACACTTTGTTGATTTTTTTCATTATCCTGATCGGATTTCAAGTTGATTCTTATTATCTCTAACGCTAAAATATATCAAATAACACAAGTATATGAGATTTTATTCTATATTAGATGTTTACATTTTTTTAATCATGTTTTTATAAAGGCTGACGTAATAAGCATAAAAATATACTTAACATATTCGCAATATTAAATTTAAAGATTTAATTTATCTAACATTTAAACATATAGTATATGTTGACAATTTTTAAAGTATTCATATATTAATACGTTTCAAACATAATAAGACATTTTATTACCAGTTTCTAAATCAATAGTGTCCATCTGAGAATTTTGTATTTTTTCAAGTTGCTGACGAAATTTTTTCGTTATTATTCTTCTTTGATAATTGGCTTCGATTTGTTGCTTCGTTCTAGGTATCCTAAATCTCATACAACAGCAAAGGGCGATCACTTAATAAAAAAAAAGTAAATGTCATTATATCTGATTAGATTTAAAATTAAATCGTGAAAATCGATTTTTATCAAACGTAAATTTTATAACGTTTAATTAAAACAAATATATATATATATATATATATATATATATATATATATATATATATATATATATATATATATATATATATATATTAACCCTCGAATTGAGAGATATTTTATTTTAAAACGAAAAGGAAGTCGTCGTTTTTTTAAATAATATACATTTAGTTTCGATATAAATAATTAAAAACGACCAATTACATTATATCGAAATATTAATCCGCTATATTACGAAAATAAACGTACAATACATAAACGAGTCGATATTTTAAATATATTAATAAAATATACAAATTAAAACCTACCGATAGTCGTAAATGCTGCAAACGCTAAAAAGACAATTTGCCACACTCTGAGACCTCCGATTACGGTTTTTTCGAGCCACGCGGGCTCTTGAATAGATATTTCTCCGTCGGAAGTCATATCGTTTTATATCGAGGAAATGCGCGTAATGAAATATTTTAAATGAACGTTCGAATACGCGTTTTATAAAATTAACTTTGTCCGCGTTAAAAACGCTAAGATTAATCGAATCGGAAATATTAAGGAGCGGCTCGACCGCACCCTTTAGAATATTACTCCCCGCTGCGTACGACCCTCGACGAGTTAAAACGTAATAAAAAAGTGCGAATATATTTATTCGCATCTAAAATGTAAACGGACATTATACGATGGGGTATTTAAATTTTACGCATCCGAAAGTTGTAAATTCTGCAAAAAGACAAAACGGTAACGGACGAAAGAATCGATTCGCGCGCGTATTCATAATTTTATTCGTTATTTTTATTGACCGTTCCGAATTCCGTTTTTTTTTTACAATTTAAATATTTTAATTAATTTCATTAAACGGAACGTCGCGCGCATTTATTGAAAATTTATTTTTTTCACTTTATTATTTATTCTGTCGGAAAACGTTTTATCGCTTATATTATAAATCGTTTCTCCGCGTTATTCTCGCGTTAAATCCGAATCGTGGGTTAAATTTAATCGGATCGAGGGTGCTCGCGTAGCGAAAAAGAGGGCGTCGTCGTGTGGGGCGTTGCGGAGCGCGCTGCGAAGGCGACGCGCGTCGCGGTGCGGGTGTCGCGCGGGCCGCATCCTCGGTGCGGAAGAGCGCATCGCGTGCGTGTGCGTGTGCGCGAGCGTGCGCGAGCGGGCGAACCGGAGCGCGAGTCGGAGTCGGAACCGGAGCCGGAGTCGGAGCGTTCGCGAGAGGAGGCGAAGGGCTCGGTGCGGGTGTCGCGTCTCGACTTCGGTGGCGCGTGTCAGTGCGCTGGGGGGGGTCGTTCGATGGTCGCGCCGGTCCGGTCGTCGTGACGGCCCAGGCCCAGGCTGAGGCTCGGGGCCAGGCCCAGGCCCAGGCGCGAAAGGGCGCGTTCCGGTGCCGGCCGGAGCCGGAGCCGGAGCCGCAGCCGCAGCCGCAGCCGCAGTCGGAGTCGCAGTCGGGGTCCGGGGCGGCGATTCGGCGACCGTCGAAGCTGGCCTCGTCTCCGACGACTCGCCGCCGGCGCGACTCCCCGGCCAGAGACTCCGACTCGGACATGGCGTCGAACCGCGGCATCCAGATCGGCTCCGCGTGGTTCCAGCGCAAGCTCAACCTGAGGCCGCAGCACCGCGGCGTGCATCTCGTCACCGAGGAGATCCTCAAGCAAATTCCCGAACTGGCGCACTTCTCCGTCGGCCTCTGCCACATCCAGAGTCAGTCTCCGTTCCCGCCCCGCGCCCCCCCGCCCCCGACCCTCGACGTTTTAAAACCGAAAAGTGATAAAATAGAAAGCGTCAAAATATTTTTGCGACGACGACCTTCGAACCGAAAACTCGTTATCGGTTTTCATCGAAAGCCCGCCCTTCGGAATCGCTTTCGCGTTCGTCGCTCGTAAATTACCGTTTTCCCGTTTACCGGTCTTATATAAATTATCTCGCGCGCGCGATCGTCTATAGTCTTATTCCCCTCGCACGTTACTCGAAAGTTTTAAACGCTTCGATTTTTGCTATTTCTCCTTTTAAATCGCGTTTCGAAGCCAAAATTTATACGTCTTTATTTATATGTTTAAAAAGCATAATTCTTTCGTTTCTCGTATTAATTATATCGATAAGAATTTTTATCGCGAAAAATAATATATTCTAATATTTATTATTCTACAATTGTGTATAGCGGCTCCTTATATAAGCGAAAGATTATTAAACCGTTAATATAATGCGACTATTTTTAAATTGCGCGGTTCGCATTAATACGATAATAAAAAACGATTCGTTTTAACAATAACGTGCGAAAAATAAACTTTAATTTCTACGGTTAAAACTTATATTAATAATAATTCTCGAGTTACAGTATAATTGTTGATAAATTATTCGCGTATAAACAAACGTACGCAAAACTTGTATCGAAATAAAAATAATTACCGTCTATTATAATAAGAGTTATATCTTTAAAAGAGGTCACGACGTATAATTGTTTTATAGAATGTTATAAAAAACGCAAACTAAAGTTATATATATATATATATATATATATGCAAATGTATTTCTAAATTATTAAAAATGAAAAAATTTGTCCATTGATAAAGCGCGCGTTTTATAAATCTATTAACATATGTTAAAATAAATTTCAGTTATGCATACATCCGCCAGTCTCGCTTTAAATGAAAGTTGGGACCCTAATGTTAGAGACGATATGGAAATGATGCTTAATAAAATCGTACCCGAAGGATTACCCTATCGACATTCGTGTGAAGGTCCCGATGATATGGTAAGTTGGTCGCCAAATCGTATATAAAAATCTTTGGTGACTTAACGATATTACATTATTACACATTTAGCATCCTAGAACGTTCGGTAGAAAGAATTTGTAATTTTGAGTTTAAAGTTGTCATATCACATGAATAGTTCTCTTCTGTAATTTAGAATTTAATAATTACTATGTTAATTATGCACCGTGGATATTAATTGCATTTTTATTCAGTTGTTTCATTGAAGTCTTATACAAATGTATTTATTAGGTTCAAAAGTTTATCGAAGAACATTATTATTGTAATTGTTTAAAACTGTATTACGTTTGACTGTGACTTAGTTTTTACCTAGTTGTACTAAGAACCAGGATATTGGGTGACTACACTAAGAGTTTTATGGTATTTTTATATTTTTTTTTCGCATCTCACACGTTTCATTTAGAGCACTATTGGGAAAATTTCGACTATTAAATAATAATTTGCAAAAATATGGACTCTCTAGTGACCACTTATTTTCATATTCATATTCGACCAATAAAATTGTATTCATCGAATATCTATAAGGAACTCTTTACTCAAATATTAAAAAAAGACATTTTTAATTATAGAAAAAAAGAGGCGACTTGGAGAGTTCTGTATTAATAGGAGCTTTGTTTTTATTTTTTTTTATATTAGTCAAAATTAAAATATCATCAATGGCTTTTCTCATTCATGCGTCCTTTTTCATGTTTCAATAATATGCGAATTAGTACAATAGAGTAAAAATATAGAAAAGTATTAACCTATATAAAGAATTACTATCAATTATTTGAAACACACACACACACACACACACACACATATATATATATATATATATATATATATATATATACGTGTGTGTGTGTGTTATATTGGTAGTAATTTATTAATAAATCTGATATCTTTTAATAACATGTACTTTACTGTTAAAAGAAAATGATAATTAGGTTTATTTCAAATATGTATATTTAGAAATATTTTATATTGTAGTAAAGTTTGTTACAAGAAGATGAAAAACTTAAATGATCACTAATTCTTGCATGTAAATGTGAAAAAATCTAAATTAAGCTTTTCAACTTCTTTTTATGTCTATTAACAATTTACATTTTCTTTTAATTTATTTATATACCTTTTTTACTTGAATTTCAGAAAAGATTTTACTTTTTAAGAGAATATGATTGTGTACTAAAATTACTATTTAAACTAAAGTTTTATTAAATTTTTCAAAATCAAGGTGAATATTTAAACCTTTTATTCTGTCGTTTGGATTTATATATTTAGATTAAATTTTGAAATAGTTACTTGTAAAAATAAATTTTGTTATGGAAACTGACAAATAATATGTATTTTCGCTAGTTTCCAATTTTAATTTTTTAGTACACTGTTATTTGTTCAAAATTAGATACTTTATTTTTTTTTTATTTATTATTTGTGATACTATATATTTTATTTTGTTATACAGCCAGCGCACGTGAAGGCTTGTTTTTTGGGATCATCATTAAGCATACCAATCACAGAAGGAAAACTAAATTTGGGCACATGGCAAGGTGTGTGGCTGTGCGAGCACCGTAATCATGCGGGTTCACGCAAAGTTGTGGTAACCTTATCGGGTTGTCCACGAGATTCACCCCTGTCTCCTGTGTCACCTTTGGCCTCATGCTCCAGTTAGGAAAGGCCGGGGGGCAGCCATACCCCCCACACGCCACATTCCCGGTCCTCCTCCAAGGCAACACGCAGATAAGCACATGGAGTGATGTGACAACCTCACTTTTCGCAGTGTTTCATGTGGAGACGGAAACCCGTGAAAGCAGCACTGTACCATTCCAGCCAATCTATATAAGGTTAATTCGGAGCTTACGGGACGCGTTGAACTTTTTATTGCGTAGTCTCGCCCGACTCGTCCGTCTTATAAATAATAATCAATGATTCAAATGTTTATATCCAATCCGCTTAGGTGATAATGGACATTATTAGATTTAACAGTTTTTACTTTTTATTTTCATTATTTTCTCCTTTTTGAAAAAAATAAATGAAAATTTCTTTTTCTATGTGAAATATAAAAAAAAATGCTTGAGTGACTACATTTCTATATGAATTATTATCTAATGAAAACCGCTCCTCTTATTCTAGTGGATGTGCTTTTTCCGTTATAGAATATGATAGAGTGGAATTGATGTAGGGAATGTTAGGATGGCAAAAACATACTATTTTTTTTAAATAGAACTGTAGAAACCCTGCACTCCGACCGTTTTTAATTTTTTCACCAAGTGTACATCGACCGAATATATATAAATATATATTATACATATATTTGAATTATGATGGAAAAATAAAATAAATATCTACTCTATTCTCGACACGACAATATGTAAATAAAATTATAAAGTTATCCGAATATTTAATAGTGTACGTCAAAAAAAGGGTATGCATATATATATGTACATATGTGTATGTACGTGTGTACATGTATATAACATATACATTTATGGATTTTTGTAAATAGGGGTGTGTGTGGCAAGAATTTAAAGAAAAGTTATTGTTCCAGTAATGCGACTTGACAATATGTAAATAGATCATGACAGCTAATATCTATTAATTTTTTTTTTCGTTTTTTAGAAGAATAGTTATCTATTGTTATATGACAAGGGAAGCATTTTTTATAAATTGAACTTTTGTTGTATGTGGATGCTTACGATAGATGCCTTGTGATGACTGTCACTGTCATCACTGCTTACTCTTAAATGCTGGATTAAAAAAAAAAAACTATTTTGTAAATATTGTCAAGATTCTGTCGGATTCATACTGCCTTCTATTTGTATACTTAGTATAATTTTGTCTAATGGTTCTTTGCATTTTGGAGGACAAAGAATAGAAAGACATTATTAAAGAAAAAAAGAAGAAATCCTTTTAATGCTAAAATAAAACACAGCGCACACAAAATAGTATGGCAAAGGAATATTTTTCAATTTTTAAATCTACATAAAATAATAAATAATATGATAAATGTTTTCCCGGTGAAGACATTTTTAAAGTTAATACATTATGAGTAAATTTTTACATTTTGTCTCTAAGGTATATATGTAATTTTTAAAATTACAATAAAAAATCGTTTCGAACGACACATTTTCACAAACACACTTTTTAAAATGTATCCTTTGCAATTTCAAGTAAATTTTACATTATTAAAAATTTGGGAACAACCAAATGTTTTTCAAAAATTTATTTATATTTGTAAACATTATTTTTTGAATTATAATTATCTGTAATAAATGTTCACATATCTTTCTTAATTGGAAAAAAAATGTCTTCTATTTATAAGAGTTATTGTTTTTATACATTGAGGATTTTATATTAAAGTGCATGTTTATACATCAATTTTATATTATTTTTTTATTATATTGAAATAATGTGGATGTTTAATAATATTCTTTCTTCCAAAGTGCATTTCTATTATTTTTAGCATATTTTAAATAGTTTAACTAAGTGAAAATAATGAATTATAATCTCACATCGTCGTTTATTTCTACATTCGACCATCCCTGTTAAGCAAATTAGTGCTTTTTTTTAATAAGATCGTTAACATAATTAGCTAGAAAACTAATAATTGCCAATTTGCTTACTGGGAAGAAAATGCTATTTTGTTATATTTTACATTCGATTTTTAATATACAACGAATGGTTACAAATATTATAATAACGCGCGCAAATTTTAAAGCGCCCTTATATATATATATATATATATATATATATATATATATATATATATATATATAATACTTACATCGTACTTATGTTTTGTTTGTTTATTTCTGTTTTTACATTCCTATTGTATAATTGTATTAAATGTACGTATTGTGATATATAATAAATTTGTATCTCCATATGTATGTTTGTATGTATGCAAATATGTATTTTTATATATGTGTGTGCATAATTATGTTTTAATTTTACGAATTATTTAAAAAAATACTGACATATATGTAAATATGTAAATGCAGATACGAGTGCTATGTAACTTTTAAAGTTGTTACCTTGGTGATTAATTGTTTTTAATTTTGATTTGTTTTATTGATATTATGTTACCAATTATCTGGCACATTTGAACAGATATATGTTTGTACTTGAAATTTCAAAGGAAATATTGAAGTATGTTATTGTTTTTATAAGATTTTTATTGAATGATATAAAAAAAAGAAATTAGTCACAGCAATATACGCAACTTTCACAGATTATATTGATAAGATATTGTAAAGATATAAATTGATAGTGGTGATGATCACAGTGTTGAACATGTTATATTATTGTTTGAATTTTTATTAGATATATTTACATAATTGAATTCACTGTTTTTGAAAGCACCAGATATGTGTTCTCAACTGGGTGATTATTATATATATACCTATTTTGGCACAATTTTTACACTTAAATGTAATTCATTTTATTAATGATACATTAAAAGATATAGTGAAAAGTTTTTCTTTTTGATTTTGTTTATTTTTCATGTATTAAGATACATATATGCAGGTATGAAATTGAATAGAAATTAATATCTTTTCTCAGAAACATATATACTATTCTAATCTTTAGAATAAAATTCTAATTTTCTAATCATATATTAGTAAATTATGAATTATAATAATTTCACTTCTTCATTTATTTCATATCTGTATATGTGAATATATAATAATACATGTTTTATTTTTGTGTGGCATTTACAAACACGTACTTACGCAATAAATGTATGTGTAAAAATAAATACATTTTTTTAAGTGTGGCTGAGCTATATTGATTTTAATTTGATGTGTTATATGCACATAAAAATAAAATTTAACATAAAAAAAATTCGCTATTCATTTGCTTAAATTTTATAAAGCATACTTGGTAATTCTGGCATGTTTCAGAAAAAAATTATATATATATATATATGCATACTGTAAAACTTAATACTTGCTAATACTAGATTTTACTGAAAAAAATATCGATCAATACAACAATTGAAATATTTAGTTATTTTGTTTTAGGGTTAGTGAATCTTTTCATATAACAATTTCTAACTTTTCTGAAAATTATTTGTCAACTACTTAAATTATCAAACCATTTTCTGAAAAACTTTTTGACCTGTAATTCAATTTCGTTCTTTTTAATTTTTTTTATTTAGAATATGTTTAATACTAGAATTTGCTCGCGAAATCTAGAATTATCCAATATTTGAAGTTTTATGGTAATAAACACACAATATATATATATATATATATATATATATATATATATATATATATAAATATATATATAAATATATATATGTATATATATATATATAAATATATATATGTATATATATATATATATATATATATATATATATATATATATATAAATATATATATGTATATATATATATATATATATATAAATATATATATGTATATATATATATATATATATATATATATAATGACAAGAAACGCTGTCTGTCACTCTTTATTATTAGCAGTGCATTTTCTGTATAAATCATTGGAGCTTATCTTTATTTATTATAAATAAATGCAAGCGTAAAGTGATTTAAAAAAATAATAATAATAATAAAATTCGCAAGTATAGCTTATCAATGAGAGTATGTTTTATATTAAATATATCAAATATTTAACACCAACATTCTTTTTATATATAAGTATGTATGTATCTTATTTTCTCTACTTTTAACAAATATCTTAATCAAAATATTTTAGTTAAATTTTGTAGATATTGTAACTTACATCTAATTATTATTATTATTATTATTATTACATCGTGCATGGTTGTGAGTGGCAGAGCAACCTGAAAAAAATGTTTAGGCTTTGTGGAGTCTATCATGTACGTACTAAGTACATCAAATGATCTTGACATTGGGTATATATGAATATTATTGTATAACAAATAAAAATAAATAAACAGAAATACTATTATACATACATAATTTATTTTTATTTTTCTAAATGCTAAATTGTACAGTGCATATAACATTACTAGATATAACGATATATTTAATTGTGATTTGTCGGTATTTTTTTTCTCTTTTTTTCATTTATATATATATATATATATATATATATATATATATATATATATATATATATATATCTATTATTTAATACATATTATTATATCATATGTAATTCTCGTTATTGTTGAACGTTGTTTATATGCGTGTCCTGTGCGACACGTTCCCGATTTTTTGTGAACATGTATAAATGGTCATCAGTACACTGTACCATAATGAAAATGCATTTACATTATTATAAATATATGCATATAGATCCACTATTATAAAACCTAAATTAAATATTTGCAAAAATCAAATAAAAATATGTTTTGTTCTCACATCCTATTCTCAATTTTTTTCATCCTATATATTTTCTATTAATATTGACGTCTTTCTTTACGTATTATCATTATTTTTAAATTTTACAACGCTGTAAATGTGAAGTATTTTAGGTAAATTTATATATATATATATATATATATATATATATATATATATATATATATATATATATATATATATATAAAAGTATTATTTTATGAATATATTATATAAATTATCTATGCAAGTCTAATTCCATGTTTTCTTGATTACAGCGTCGAACTGGTTTTGTTATAAATTTATCGTTTTATAATAAAATTAGTCATATTCTCCGTTATCTTATAAATAGATGGGCTAAATCTGCACAACATATAAGTTTCATCGTTTGCGAAAATTTATTGTCCATTTAATATTTAAATTTTTATATTATATTAAAAAAAAACTTTTTGCTAGAAGAAAAGCCTTATAAGTTTTGGACTTATATGCAAAAATATAATAATTAATGTTGTGCAAATCTAAGTCAAATGTTTGGTAAGTATATTGCATTTGTCAATGACTAGTAAATAAAATTCATTATATAAGATTAATACTTTCGTGTAGCTTTTTTTTATATATGTAAGTATAATGTTCATGTTTAGTAAATACACATTAATTGGTTCATTTGAAACGGTATGAATTGTTTTAAGTATCCTGAACATTACTTGAGATCATTCGTCTAGTTATATTGTGTGGGCCTGGTCCAGCATCTGAAATTAGATATTATAAGATATGTAAGGATAATAATAACTTTAAATTTATTTCAATATTTACCTTTAATTTTAGATTGCACAGTCATGAAACTCTCCTTAATATTATCTAATGCACTGCCCAAACCAATTTTTATTTGATTGAATTCTTGTGTGACTAACGACAATCTGCCCATAAGATAATTAAGATTTTGATCTATTTCAGTCATTCTTTTTGTTATCATTCCAACCTAAAATTAATCAAATATTACTTAATAAATTCTAAAGTTAAATATAAAATTATATGAATATACAAACTTTTCCTTCCATTCCATCCATCGTTGTAATACTACCGTTTACATACTGTTCTGTTTGTGCCTATAAACAAAACAATCACATATTCAATAAAATAGTTGTAGAATTTCAAAAATCTTCTATTAAAATTAACCTGTAATCTATCCAAAACACTGCTACTTGTCGATAACTGCTGATACATAATTCCAATTTGTCTCCAAACTTGAGACATTTCGTGTTCGATCTTTTTACTAAGATTTGACAATGCTCCAGCTTGATTATCCGCCATTGATAATTCAATTTCATCAAATCTACTCATGAAATTTTAAAATTTAAGAGAAATTCCATTATTTTAAGATTTTTAAAAGATAATATACCTTTGTTGGAATGTTTCATTCAATGTTTTACTTTGTAATTTAATTGTATTGCTAATTTCTGATAAAATCTGATGAATACCATATTCGATTCTTCTCTTTGTGTCTAAAACATTGTCTGCAGTTTGTAGCAATACTTGATCCACTTTTGGTAAAGCTTGGATCTGAAGAGAAAATTGTATTAATTTTATAAATAAATATATTTTAATTGAAGTATTCTTCATTAATAATAATTAAACACACATCAGATCTTAAAGCTTCATAACTCTTCATTACATTCGTATATGTTTCTTCGGTAGCTTTACATGTTTCTGTCAAATTCGCTGATAAATTGTCTTCTTTTTTAGGTACAATTTCTGTATTCTTTTTAATATCCAATATAATTGGTTTAATACCGGTTATTCCTAAAATATTTTAAAGTATATTTTTTGAACTAATTAATATCTCAAAAAAAATATCTACCATCTTCTGATTTCTTGATAATGTCTTCTCGCATAATATTGATAGCTTCTAGAGTTTTATTTTTACATTCGCTAACATCTGCTTTAGTTGGAACACCTTTTATCAAACTTTCAGTATTTCCCAATAACTTTGCAATATTTTTCAACTCATCATTTTGTTTGCCGAGTACTTAAATGATAAATTATTTAAAATATAATAGACATGAGGATGTAGAAAAATTATGATAATAGTAATAAATTACCAATCGTCATATTGCTATGCCAAGCTTCATCTGCCATTGACATTTCGCTTAATGGTAAAAGTTCTGATTGTAGTTTAGTAATATTAACATCGTGTTCATTAATCTTATTGTTTAATTTTGTTATTAACTTTTCAATATTTGCAAAGTTTTTATCCACAAGTTCTTTATCAAGATTTGATTTGAGACATTGTTTATCCTATAAAAAAATTTTTCAGTGCCAAAGAGTAAATTGAAATTTATCTCACTTACATAACAATAAATATAAATTAAAGGGATAAATATATTGGGTCACTTTAAATTTATATTCTTACTCACTTCTTTTGGTTGACTTTTCTTAATATTTTCTTCAAATTTACCTAATATCTCTTCAGTAAATTTCATAATGGAATCAATCTTTTTATTCACATTCTTTTCCAACTGTTCCATTTTTGAATCCATAGTTGACGTATTAAGAACTGGTTTTGGAATAGCTTTGATTTCATTTTTTATTAAATCTGTTATATTTTTATTTAATGTCTCCAATGTCTCCTTCAACATTTTTGCGGTTTGATTCGCCTTTTCAGCCTGTTGTTTTTCGTTTTCATGTTTCTGGCGAATAACAATGAATTGAAATAGAAAATAAGAGTCAAACGCTTAATTAATTGATTTTGAAAAGTTGAAAATATGATTACTTGAATAAGGATGGTTTCCACGTTTGATAATCGTTCGTCTAGTCTTGATACCGTTCCTTTGAGAGGTTCCAAAGATCTGTGTCCTTTCTCAAGGGAAGCCAATGACCTTTTAATTTGTTCGCCCAATACTTTTTCGCGTGATTCATGTCTTTCTAATTTACTATCTATCGTTTTAATCATATTTATTACAGACAACATTGCATCTTTGATATCAGCATTTCTAAAAATAATTGTTTATTTTATTTCATAGAAACGATTAATTTCTGTATGAATCTTTATGAATTATTGATAATTAACTATGTAATGAATCTTTATGAATTATTGTTAAATTAATTAGAATAACTTTGGTTTGAAATAAAAAAAATAAATTTATTTATCACAATATTTCAAGAAATAAATGTGAAATCTAAAACATGCATATTTATTTTATTCTATGGATTCAATACTGAAAATCATTTATTAAACATATAACTCAAAATATGCATTGTATACTTCTAACAAAAAAGCAATATACATTTGCATATCAGCAATGTATAATATTTTCACTTAAATAAACACTCGATATTCGTGAATGCATCGTCGAATCATGATGTACTTGAAACAATTTGCTTATATTTAACTGTAGCATAATGCTTTTACTTTGATCATCTCGGTTCAATTGCTTTGAAGACGGTATTGCCCACTCGAGTGGCCATTAAAGCAAGTTCATTTACCTAATGGTTATAAATATAACCCTTCATAACTAGTACACCAAAAACCACCATTTGACTTTTGGCTCTTAGATAACTATGTTGTCCTTTTGTAAATAGATTTTTTTTTATTATCGTTTAACGGTCACAAACTTGATTTGATCAAATTGATGCGATTACGATTACATAACTTTTATATTGTTATGTTTATTACAGTCAATAAAAATATTCATGTGTAGAAGAAAGTTTTCTGATACTTATATTGATATATTTCAAAAATGCACGCGCGCACACAAACACACACACACACACACACACACACATATATATATATATATATATATATATATATATATATATACATACTAAGATGTTTATTGTGTGTATTTCTGACATACTTAATGAATAAATTTAAATTGATTTATTCGACTTTAAGTAAATTATGTCAACATCTTAATAATATGCATAAAATATATGGTTTTCATTATCTATTATTATTATTAAAATAATTATTACGTAATATTTATAAACGAAATAAATAATTAAGATGTATGTAAAATTCTTTAATAAAATGTAAAAAAATAGTAAAATAAATATATATTTTTTTAATATTATTAAGTGAAAATATGGAAAAAAATATTCATTCTCACAAATCTATATATTAATGAGATTTATGATCATACAAAATAAATTATATATAATAACATAGTATTAATAAAAATATTTAAAAAAAAAACGTGAACTTAAACAAATCATAATTAAATTCATATTATAAATGATATATATTTTATATTATTTAAGAATTAATTTGTGAAGCTATCAAATACAATAAATTATAAAAATATTTGGTATATCCAATAATAAACATAAAAGCAGACAATCATAAGACAAACTTTGAAAACAACGATAACTCTATTATATTTTTTTCTTTCTAAATAAACTATTCATCACGAAAAGAAATGTGAATGAAATTTGATACGCCATTTTAGATCAAAGGCGGTTTCAGCGACGCCAAAACACTTTTCATTTCCAGCGATCTCATTTAATGAAAAAATAAAACAAATAAACAATACATATTTTTGAAACAGTAATAGAATACATGACTGGATATTTTGTTACATTTTACCAAACAGGATAACGAATTTACGAGCGGTTCCCCTTTTTTTCTTTTATTCTCTATCTCTCGACATTCCCGCAGCGCCATCATGTTTTTAGATTCATTTTTTCATGTGTGGTCTAAATTTGTTTTAACAAACACGCATTAACCGTTGTTAATTTAACAATATTTACCTATTAAAGTTTAACTAACCGTAGGTTTTTTATTGACTCCCTCGACAAATGTGTATATATGCGGGAAATGACGGAACTATATTTAGATACGATTTATAAACATTAACCATTTTTAATGATGTTTATGATATTTTCACAGTTTCTACCCTTCATTTATTTACATTGAATGCTTTCCTTGTTCATTTTTATTTAAGATAATTAATTTTCATGAAAAAATGTAATAAATTCAATTTCAATATATAACCAAAAACATACAATATAAATTCAAAATTAAACAAATATTTCAGTTACTGATTTATATAATTTTTTCTAATTTTAAATAAAAATTTAAAAAGAATTACAAATTCAACCGTATTGATTATCTGCTAATAAAATAATTTTTGTTACCGGTCAAAAAAATGTATTTTAAAAATTTTACACACCAAAAATTTTGTTTCGAAAAATACTGTTACTATTTCATACATTTCATATTTAGTTGAAAAAATTTAAGTACGAATGTTTTAAACATTGAATAGATGTTTAACGACAAATGTTAACATATTACATTTTATAAACTAATTAAAAAAATGATGTTAATAATGAAATATATGATTTTAATACCAAAAATATAAAACAAAATAACAACCACAACATTTTCGAATGAATGTTAAATTGTGCACCCTCATAAAATTTCTTTCCATTATGAAATAGAGAGGGGCATTTGATATTCACCCATTTTAACAATTTAATAATTTTCACAACATTTAATACTTGATGTAAATGATAATTATTTACATTTTAAATCCTTTAAAACTTCTAGAAATAAAATAATATGAAATAAAAACAGCAACTAAGACTTTTAAATCTTACTTATTAAGGTAGAATAAATGTTTTTCCGCCTCTCCTTAAAGGATTTACGAATTATAATAAAAGATTTTTTCTATTATAGGAATAAAATAGGAGTTAAAGGATATATTATAATAACATTAAAAAATTCTTTTATATTTTCCTTATTAAGCTGGGAACTTTTAATTCCGTTAATTATCTTTCATATAGAAAACACAACGTTTGCCATAATCATAGCAATTAAATAATTATATTCATATCTCAAGAGTAAATTGTTTCAATTTCCATAGAAAACATATGCTATATATATATTTGTTTATTGTTTGTTATAAAATCAGACAGTGCTGTATTATAACAAAGAACATATGTTAACTTAGAATAAATGAGGCGGAAATTGAACTTCCCTCGATGAAGAAGAGAAGACATAGAGATAGCTTAGATTAGTTTATATCAAATGTTGCGGCTAAGTACCAAAGAACAAACACTTTGTTTATTCTAAATCTGACTAAAGGGTTGAGAGAATATAACGGTATATATATATATATATATATATATATATATATATATATATATATATATATATATAATTTTGATTCATATATTCCATTAAATTGTTTTGATACCAAAAATATAATTTAGAAATTGATATAGAAGAATTTTCTATTAATTTATATTTGTATTTTATATATAAATTTATTGTTTATAAAAAAATATTAATATTTTTTGGTATAATTTCATTTAATTTTATAAATTATAATAAAAAAAATACGAACGTAATTTCTCTGGCTTGCGAATATCGAAGATCAAAAAATAAAAGCATCAGTCCTACCGCAATAAAGAACTTCATCTCGATCTGTAAATTGAAACAAACAACAAATACTTTTACAATTAATCAGAGCAAACTTATCGCAATTTATTCGTTAATTGTTATTTGCGGCGAAAGAGGATCAATTATGACAAATAGTTCAATAATAGTTCAATGGGTCGATCGAACTAGAGTTCACGATGAACGTTGACTTGTTTTATTTCATTGAATATATTCTAATTTAGATCAACGTTAGAATTAATACTTATCGATAATTAAAATATATACTTCGATTATCCGCCATTTTTTTTTTGTTTAAATAAAAAGAAATTCGTACTTTTAATTAGCGTATTTGTTAATTGATAATCCTGCGAATAAATTCGATATCACACTCATTCTCCATAATGCCTGATTAAATTTGAACATTGAATTTTATGAAAATAATAAATAATAATAAAAAAAAAAACAAAATACACGAATAACATGTACGCACATGCAGATTGAATTTGACCCAAGAGTAATGGTTATCTCTGTGGGGTCATTCACAAGACAAATTATTTACTATTAATGAAAATTCTTCAAAAAAAAGTCGCGTTTTACAGTTAGTACAATGTATAAAATAACAGATCGTGTTGAATTTTTTAAAATATAAAAATTTTTATTAAAAAAATAATCGCATTTGATTACATTCCGAAAATTTTATTAAAAATAATACACACTTATATATTTAATTAATAAAAAATTTAAACGATCATACTATTTATTACATAGAATATATTATGAAAAGTAGTTGTATTTTCTCTAAAAATAATATTTATTATTGAATGTTAATAGCGATAACGATAAATAACAAAACAAACGATTAGGAATTGAATAAGTATCTTTAATAATTTTAATTTTAAAATAAAATATATAAATACTAAAAATTGAGAGCGAAGTTCAATAGCAGTGCACAATCCTGGACGGTCTATGTTAAACTGAGATGCTTACATCCCCATTTCTGCACATTCACCCGCCATTGTTCAAATGTATTTTTAATATTTTCAAATCGCTAATTGATTTGATTTGACTTATCGCGTTATTATTAATTTAATTTTCGATCTGTAATGAATTGATTATTGTAAAACTCTGTCTTCCATATCATTTTCATAAATAAAACACAAGAAAAAAAATATTTCGGTCGTTGATTATTTGAATTAAACTAATTAATTTGATAATTATTATAAATTAAAAAGTAATAATAATAAAATGCAATTGCTTTTATTTAATTAATAGCTTATTAGAATCCAATTAGATAATGGTTTGACAAAACATAAAATTAAAATTTCGAATAGGGTTCCATTTCTAAAAATTAAATTCAACAATCGACGAAGATTATTTTTATTTTAAATTTTGCTAATTAAATATTATTTAATGAAATTTAAATTGTTTAATAAAAAATATTAATTTAATATTTTATATATATATATATATATATATATATATATATATATATATATATATATATATTTTGAAAGATTTGTTAGATTCTTAGAAAAACATGCTGTAGTTTATTTTATACAAAAATATTTTTTTTTACAGAATTATTTTGCAAAATATATATGTATACATGGTTAACGATTGCGTTCAATAACATATTGAAAATAATGTTAAAAAATAAATTATTTTAAAATAGCAATAGTGTATGCTCACTAAAAGTTCTGTTAGAGTTGATAGGTATGGTGATAAATGGCGCATGTGTTATAGATGTCAAAAAAGGATATTAGGTTATAAGTTGAATTTTGGGATGCATCGCGTGTTGGGGCGCGTGGGAGTGTCTCCTCTTCGTGTGTCGTGCGGCTGCCGAAATGTAAACTTCCACACTCCCGTTAGCCGAGGGCAAAGCACCCGACCGCAAACGGTGACCTCGCCTCACTCCAAGAGACGTAAACGTAACACTCAATATGTGGAGCTGCTCGAAGGTCTAACATAAAAATGTTTCTCATTTACGCCTTCCCATCGGTATAAATGTTAATTGCAATTTTTCATTTTTATCGGACGCTTGTTTCGCGCGACACGATTAGGTTATGTTTTTGTTTTGTTTGACGATATTGTTTTTTCGCAATTTACAACATCGGTGATAGTACTGATCCGTGTTCTTTTACTCGACCTTTCGCTACTGAGCTTTTCTTTTCTTTTTCTTTCATATATTTAATCTTATTTCTATATCGAAATTTGTCAGTGTTTAGATTATGTAACTCGAAAAAATTAACATAAAATCGCTCTTACTTGTCAAGAAATATGTTGAATTAAAAAATTAGTCAATTTTATATAAACAGCATTAGAGAAAGTGGTACCGTATATTGTATTTTAATATTTTACGAAATGTGATACTACAAGCATCCCTTGTTATCGTCTTTTGTCTTATTTTTCCTAAATTTATTTTAAATCTATTATATTTCTAATTGTAAAAACTTTTTACGTTATGATATATACGTTTTCTATAATGATTCTTTTGATATGTAAATTTTTGTTATTTTTATTTTTTTTAATTAATGCATTCGTCGTCCAAATTATTATAATGAACTTTTTCATTTTTAATATCTTAACATCGGACATTGTTTTTCAACGATCATATTATTGATAATAAAGGTTATTAACTTTTTTTAATTCAATTTAAATATGTTTTTCTCTTGATATTCCAGTTAATAAAGAAAATATGAATGAAACTACAGCTGCAGTTTCCAAGTTAAAACCAAAACAATTATCAAAATTTGTTTCTAATCCTAATGTATCATTGGGTGAATTACATAAGATTACATCTTCTAATAATAGTATAAATGGAAAAAACAATTCCAACGTTGAATCTAAAATTGACGAAACCCTTTTGCAATATATTAAAAATAATATTTTAGATAAAAATTATATGAAAGATAACTCATTAATGAATGAGAATGATTTAGTATTAATATACACTACGGATAATATTAAAGAAGTTAATAAAATGTTACAAGATAGTTTAAAGGTAAAATTAATTAAAGACAGTTATGACAAATTTAGAAGGGACACTTTACTGGATCAAAAGATGAACGATTTAATGTTAGCCATCGATGATGGGGTCAGTCGCCATATTAATATAAGTGGAAATACCATTGAAAATCATATTGCGAACAAATTAGATATTAAAACTTCTTTGGAAACAATACCTGATAAAAATATTTTAAAGGAATTTAATTTTGAGTAAGAGTGTTAAATAATTAAGTTCATCAATTTGTTAAGTTCATTAATTTAAATAAACATTTTTATAGATCTAATGAAACTGATTTTAAAAGACTTTCAAATTTATTAGAGGAACAAGAACTCGAAATTGCTGAGGAAACAGATTATCATTTGGGCTCTCAAAAGTAATATTTTTATTATTCTAAATATGTTTTGTATTTAATTATTTGTTTCTTTCATTCATTCATTTGATTTAGGAGAAAAATAATTATTCCAAATCAAAATGTCAAATTAAAAAAGAAGAAAAAGAATATTATACAAGAAAAGAAAATGGAAGAAGAAGCTCTAAAAGCAAAAATTTCATATTTAACACAATTATTAAAATCTCATATTTCTGTATGTGTACAAAATGGTCTAATAGAAAAAGTAAAAATCAGTTTAAAATTCTGTTAATAAAATTTATTATAAATTTATTTTTTACCTATATTGTTTTTTTTCAGGCTCATAAAATTTTAATACATTATAGAAATAAGAAGACGAATGCGTCGCATAAAAAATTTTTTTTTCAGATTAAAGATATTAATTTATATAATATCCTTCTATTAGGATATGCTAAAAATGTGAGTCATTTTTATTGAAATCGATATTGTGTTTTATTTTCTTTTTTTCACATGTTTTAAAATTAATTTATAATTCAGAAATATTTTAATATTTCCTCTCAATCATAATTTAAGAATTGCGTTTGAATATATTCGATATGTAATATATTATTTTACTAAACTAAGATGATTTAAATAGTTTAAAGTGTATCTATATTATTTATTTAAATTGTATGTTTTTTTCCTACTCGATTTTATTTCTTTTTATACTATTTTTAGGGAAATTACGAGAAAACTCTTGAAATATTGGATATATTATTACAAGATAATATTGAAATTAATATTAATAGTCTTTCAGCTATTTTCCAATGTATTCAACGTTCAAATAAACTCAATAAGCATGAATTAATTCTTGAATATTGGAAAAAAATGACTTCCAAGGTTTTTTTTTAATAATATGTTAGGTATTCATAATTGGATGTATAAAAATTATATAACTTATTTTGTAGGGTTGGACTGCAAATGATATGTTAAATGAGACATATTTTTTTAATGATGATAGAGAAGTATTGCTAAAAGCAATTAAAATAATCGATCCAAATTTTGTTCCTACAAATAAGGATATTAATATTAATTATAATTGCAATTTATTAAATTATCTGAATTCTGGTGGTGATATGAAAGGTGTTTATAATTCACATAACAAAATTACTTCACCAGCCCAGGGCGTACTGAATATTGATAAATTATTAGATAATTTGGAAAAACAAATTATAAATGAGCTAAAAGGTTCAGTGGAAATTCAAAATATTGAAAATAAAGATACATCTTCAGAACATGTATTATATTGCGTATGTGTTTTTTTAATAACTAGTTTTAGTGAAAGTTTGTTTTTATTACTTTATATAATTATGAATAATTTTAGCGCCAAAAACTAAAAGAAATTGAAGAGGAATGGAGAGAAATGATTCATGATGCATTTGTACGGAATCTTTTAATTTCTAAAGTTCAGTCTAATGTATCACTTAGTGCTCTAAATGTCTATCCTTATTTACTTACTTTGGATGTTAGTTTTTGTAATAATTTCTGATTAATATTTTCTTTCTAAAGGCAAATTAATATCTTGTTTGTTTATAGGTAAAAGAGTTTGTAAATATATTATTATTTGAAATTAGAAAAATTGCAGACGGTAGCGAAACATATAGTCCAAGTTTACGTTCATTACAGCGTGATCTTGGTGTTAAAATTTTTAAAAGGTACAATTTACAACATATTACGTTATATTATTTTGTTTTTAATTTACCTAAAGCGAATTTTTAATTAATAGATATCGTATAAAACTTATGAAGGAAAATGGAAGTTTAGAAAAATTAACTGATTTATACAAACAGTACTGTCAGTGGTATATTAACAGAGATGATGATGTTTCAAATACAATAAACCCTCGTCAAAAATGGCAACAACTTCTTAAAGATAATATGGATGGTGTTTCATTAGTGTGTATCAATTTTTAACATTCCAAAAATAAAATTTATTATTCATATTCTAATTATTATTTTCGGTTTTCAAAGATAAAAAATACATTAATCATATTCTAATCATTTTTTTTAGAATTCCTGTGATGAAATGTGGTCTTCTTCTATTTGTTCCTTTATTGGACAATTTCTTTATAATATATTGTTGAATGATGTTAAAATTGACATTAATATTTTTAAGAAAAATTCTAAAAAAAAGTGAGATTAAAAAACACATGCACACACGCGTACGTTTTTATATAAATAAAAAATATCCTTCTTTTATAGGAGATATCTTCCATTATTATATGCAGTATATCGAGGTAAAGGTAAATTAATGCGTCGAGAAATTAAACCTCATCCATTGTTTCCTAGACTAGTAAGGGAAAGTTTATATCCAAATCTTTTCATGGATACTAATTTAATACCATCTCTTTCACCTCCTCTTCCTTGGTGTAATATAGTGCATGGTGGATATTTATTAACAAAAACTGAAATAATGAGGTACGTTTTATTTTAGAATGCAAATAAATTGGTTTTTAAATATTGTTATGTAATGGTTTATTTTTTTTTGTTTTGTTAAAATTTAAGAATACCTGGTAATATGGTACAACAAATGAATCGTTTAAAAGACACTCCACCTGAAAATTTATATCCAGCATTTGATAGTCTTAATCAATTAGGATCTATTCCATGGATAGTAAATAAACGCATTCTTGATCTTCTATTAAAAGTTTTCAGGTAATTATTCCATATGAATGTTTACATACATATGGTATATATATCAGAATTTGGTAGTATCTAAAGTTTTATAATTATTCTCGTTATAAACCAATCGTTTCTAATAAATACAGATCTGGCGGTTCTCGTGAATTAAATATTCCAAGACCCGGTAGTTCTGTGAAATCGCCAACGGCTCAATCATCAACAATGACAAAACGTGAACGTGCAACGTTTATGCGTCAACGCGCTACAGCTAATCGAATCCGTCAAGAAACACATTCATTATGGTGTGATGTCTTATATAAATTATCTCTTGCCAATTACTTTAGGTATTTTATTACAAATTATATATAATTCATATTTTTCGTCATATTAATTTCTTAAAATTTCACAATACTAATTATCTTTAATGTTTCAACTTTTACAAGAAGCATTTTTAGTAATGTATTTTATTTATGAATAATAGCACTTTTAACAATAGATAAATTTTCAGAGATGAAATATTTTGGCTACCGCATAATATGGATTTCCGTGGTAGAGTATATCCTTGTCCACCTCATCTTTCCCATTTGGGTGCAGATACATCACGTGCATTGTTACTTTTTGCACGTGGAAAACCTCTCGGACCAAATGGTTTATCGTGGTTAAAACTACATTGCATCAATTTAACTGGTACTATGAAGAAACAAACTATACAAGAAAGGTATAAAATTATTATGCAATTAACATTTTAATATTATATATATATATATATATATATATATATATATATATATATATATATACATATATATATATATATATATATATATACATATATATATATATATATATATATACATATATATATATATATATATATATATATATATATATATATACATATATATATAATTTAAGTTAAACATATATTTTCTTTTATTTATTTTAATTCAAGCATTTTTTTAATCAATATTTGTTTATTATAAAAATGACAGTAGTTTATATATAATATAATATACGAACTCAATGTATAAAAAAAAAGATTTTTAAATTTATTTATATTTCCCAAAGTACATGTAGATTTATATAAAATATTTGTCTTACTAGATTATTGTAAAAAATATAAAATGCTGTATTTTTTTCTGAAACGTAATTAGTGTTATATTTCTTAGTTCTCTTAATTTTTTTTCTTAAACTTCTTTTTAAGGTTGGCTTATGTGGGAACAATTATGGATGATATACTAGATTCAGCAGATAAACCTTTAGATGGAAAAAAATGGTGGCTTAAATCAGACGATCCTTGGCAAACATTGGCCTGTTGTATGGAAATTGCAAAAGCAATAAAATCTCCAAACCCTGAAGGTATTTAGGAAATTATGTATTTTCTATTAAATTATAAAAATTAGATTTGTAATCTAATTTCATATTACACTTTTCTTTTAAATAGAATATGTTTGCCATTTTCCAATACATCAAGATGGTTCTTGTAATGGACTTCAACATTATGCTGCATTAGGTGGAGATAGCGCTGGAGCTTTCAGTGTTAATCTTGATTGTGCTGATCGTCCTCAAGATGTTTACAGTGCTGTTGTAAATTTGGTATTAATTTTACAATATTTCAAATAAACAGATACTCGTTTCTGTTTTTAACTTTGTAAACATTTTTAAGGTTGAGGCTACCAGAGCTAAAGATGCGGCATCTGGTGTTAAAATTGCACAAGCTCTTGAAGGATTCATTAAACGTAAAGTGATTAAGCAAACTGTAATGACTACTGTATATGGAGTTACAAAATTTGGTGCTCGCTTGCAAATCGCAAAGCAGTTAAAAGGTTTAAAATATAAAAGTATAGATATTTTTAACAATATTTTTCATATTTTAAATTCTTATCTATATTATTCTTTTAGATATTGACGAATTTCCCAAAGATAGTATTTGGCTTGCTTCTAATTATCTTAGTCATAAAACATTTGAGAGTATTAAGGAAATGTTCACTTCCACCAGAGAAATTCAGGATTGGTTAACAGAGTGTGCTAAGTAAATTACTACTTTATTTTATGTGTGTATTTGTATTCTGTAATATAGCAATAATTAAATTATTTATTTATTTTTAGATTGATATCTGGTGTTTGTGAATCGAAAATCGAATGGGTGACTCCATTAGGATTACCAATAGTACAACCTTATTTCAAAGCAACAAAGTCTGCGTATTGTTTAAAAGGAAATCTTTTGGAATATTCTTCAACTGATGAGAATGAGTACGTTTTCTTTTTATTTTTTACATATTCTTCTATTATTATTATTATATTGTTGTATATTATTATTATTATTGTTGTTGTTATTTTATTATAGAAAACCTTGTGTTTTAAAGCAGAAAAATGCATTTCCGCCAAATTTTATACATTCTTTAGACTCCAGTCATATGATGTTAACTTCGATTTTTTGTGAAGCTAGTGATATAACTTTTGTATCTGTACATGATTGCTTCTGGACACATCCTTCTACTGTGCATATTATGAATAAAGTATGTTATTCTAGCAAAAAAATACGTAAATTTACATAAAAATTATGTTATAAAAATATATATATTTTATTTAAATTCTTTTTCCAGATTTGCCGTGATCAGTTTGTTGCATTACACAGCCAACCAATATTACAAGATTTATCTGAAGATTTTCTCTCAAAATTTTCTTATATTGAAAGGTAAATATTATCTTAATCTGGTGATTTAAAAATCTTAATATTTGTCAAATATTATAGAATTTTTTTTGCAGTCATAAAAGCAATCAAGGTACTGTTCAAGATATATCAAAAAGAAAATTGAATAGTTTATTAAGTCAATTACCGCAAAAAGGGGATTTTAATTTGAAAAATGTTCTTAAGTCCACATATTTTTTCAGTTAATTCTTATGATAATTCATTAATTACCTACATTCCTTGAATACAAAGAGGTTGATTATAAACTACTTATTTACGATACGTCTCTCAAGAGTAATACAAATGTTAATTTTATAATTCATGAATAGAAATTTAATATAAAAATGGAATAAGAATAAGAAAAAAAAATTCTCGATATATATATATATATATATATATATATATATATATATATATATATATATATATATATATATATATTAAATTTGTGTTAATAACATGGAAAAGAAAGTTATGTATAAATTAGTGAAGACTGAGGACTGACTTGTTTAATGATATTTACTCGTGATAAACCATCAAGTGGACTTATTTTACATGTTGTTTTTGTATTTTTATGCGATTTTAAAATATAGTTCTGAACTTTTTCCATACAAAGTAAATAAAATTGATAAACGTGTATGGTTTTATACTATTTTAGTTGATTATTATCGTTGCTATATATAAGCTAGTCAAAAAACAGTAAAAATGAAAAACTTTAAATTGTTGTGCTAGTATATTAATTTAGTGTTTTGTTTTTATATTATACTGTGATTTTCATTATTCAAAATTATTTTATTTTATGGATAAATATGTAGTAATTATTTATTAAATTGACATAAATTTCAATTATTAATATTACATATTGAAATTATAATGATAAATATTTATAGGAATACTATTGGAACATTCTATTGATTTTTTTTTATAAATAATGTTTTTTTTTTTGCTTATTATAATTTATAAATAATTATTACATATTAATTCGCTTAAAGTGATTTATAATCTTAATAAGTTGCAATACGTATTTTGTTTGAATTTATATTTAATGTAAAAAAGTTTACTTTTTTTTTTCAATATAAAATAAACGTGTTATATGTTATACATATATTTTTATTATAAATATGTAAGATAATTTACAATTAATATATATGATTCTAATAACTATAATACGAATTTTAACTAGTTAAACGATCATGAAACTGAGGTGATGGTAAACTTATACTGGTCTTTGGCCTATGTAATGGATTAACAGGTACATCTGATCCTCCAGTTGTACTGATGGCTGACAATTTAGATGTGCTACAAGAAACATTATCTTGTTACCATTCATATTTATTTATATTTAAAAAAAATTACTTACCTGGCGCTGTCAATATTATCTAAATCATTGAAACGGATTTGAGTTGGATTTATTGTGTCGGCTTTTGCAGCAATCGGAAGAAATCCGTTGTATATTAGGAGATCATCGATTAAAATCTAAAATGAAAGTAATCGTTTTTTTTTATATTTTTCCTACAGTGATATCAAAAGCTTTTCTAAATCTGAGATTGGTATTTAGAATAAAATGTATAGTAATTTATATATTTAACACTTACTCCAAATTCTTTTACACCTCGATTTGGCGTTTTTCCATAATTCCATATTTTTATTTTTGATATATAAGTAGGCGTATCAAATACAATATAAATTCTGAAAGTAGTTTTACATTTCATATATTAAGGAGTGTTTGTTACACAATTTTATTGATTTCAATAAAATTTCATTTGCAATAATAGAAACAAAAAAAAAAAAATTAAATCGAAATATATCGACATTTTTTAATTAATTAATCTATATTATTTCATTAAAATATGAATATCAGTATTTTTATAACAAATTATTATTATTCGGTACCTGTTAGTAGTGTTTGGTAATATTGGAGCTAACCAAGCATTTCTGCCATCCCTTGTGTTGTTTATACCATCACATAATCTTGCAGGAAGTCTAACATCGCCAGATACTTTTTCCAAAACATTTATACTAGCAGGATAAGCACATATATCTGTGTTTATATAATTATGCATAATTTAATAGTGATGATTTTGTGTCATTTATATTTCTATATAAATTTATAATTAACTATATATTATGAATAATTAATACTAACTCGTTTCAGTCAGATGAATCTTATTGCTATACTCATTGAATATTTCTATACCATTTAAACCAACATAATACGAATCTCCCCACGTGGAAAATATTTTTATTTCCAAAACGAATCCTTTCAGTAACGATTCATTACATGGAAAATCAACGGAAGGTGAAGAGTTCGCTCGAAAATTTTTAAGACACAATTCATTTTCAGTCTCTATTGTTGAAAACAGAAGTTCCTGAAGAAAATCGTAATACACATTTCCGGGTGCCCGACGAAGAATTATTGGTAAATTGTTAAGAACTTTATCGTTTATACTGATATGAATATCTTTAACACCGGCATAAGACATTTCTAAACTGTTATTATAATTCCAAATTCTAATTCCTAAAATATTTATGAAAAAATTTATAAGTACACACACACATATACTTATATATATATATATATATATATATGTGTGTGTGTGTGTGTGTGTACATTTATTAAAAATAAAATTACCTCTTACGTCAGCATTTTCAAATTCAAGTTTTAAAACTATAGGTTCATTGTCAATATAATTAAAAAACCACATATTTTCCGTATCATTTGTTATATTGTTTCCATTAAACAGTGCTTCGCAATTAAATTCGTTAATTTTTTCTACATCCTCGTTTAGATAATAAATACTACATTTAACAATCGATATTATTTTATTTTCTTGATCAAACAATTCAATTCCTAAAAATTCAAAATAAATTGTTTATTATAAAATAATAATTAAAATCTACGTATAGCAATTTTTTCAATATTGACCTGTAAGTCCTATCAATTCTTTGTGACCCCAATTAGAAACAAATATTATATCCACTGTACTACATTGATATATGATATTATCAGAATTCGAAGACACATCGTTAGGAAATGTGAGTTCGTCATTTGTGTAATTACTAGCTGTAGAAGGTCTATCATTAATAGAAGACATTATTTTTGAGGAATTATTCAAAATACTTGTAAATGTGAAATCATTTTGATATATTTTTTCCAAAATGTATGCATTTGTTGTAAATAATATAGTCTAAAATATAAAAAAAATGTAATACAATAAATTTTTCAAATCGTTAAAATATTGAAAAAATATATTAACATCGCCAAATGTCGTCGGAAATCCACTGAGCTCTCCATCAGCACGCGCAATTTCTCCATAAAATATGAGAACATCGTCTAAACATATTGAAACAAGTCTAACACCGCAAGCTGTATGAATTCTCGTTTTATTGTAATTCTATTGATATTAATAGATATTATTAGGAACAAAAAAAAAATATTTATGTTTGAGTGTAAAAGTATAATACCCAAATTCTAATTAATCCTAATTGTTCAATCTGTTTAAATAAAATGTTAATAGTAAAAGGATAATTTTCAGTAATAGTAATTAACCACAAATGATTTTCATCGCGAGTCCTCACCGTGTCGTCTAGAAGTGTATTTATATTTCCGTTTTCTAATTCCATATTTTTAGAGTCGCCCCAAATCTTAAAAAACATATATATAATAATATGTAAAAAAAAAATCAAAACGTAGGTAGATTCTTATATTATTTATTTTTAATACCGTTTCGATTTCAGGTTTTTCTCCAGAACTACAAAATAACTCAATTCCATTGAGTCCAATATTATTTTTGTCACCCCAATTACTAAATATTTTAATTTTTAATAACCTGCCATTCGGTAGTTCTGGAATTATAAAATAATCTTTATCTATTATTGTTTTTGTACTTTTGTCTTTATCACTTTTTTTGGATTTCTTGATGGAAGACTTTGTTTTCTGATGCTTTTTAATCTTTTGATCTGTATACTGAGCCACAGAAATATTTGGAACTGTATTATATCTAACAGGTGTCTTCATTTTTCTTGTAATGGTTTCAGAATTTAATCTAAACGCTGTAAATTACCACAAATACGTATAGAAAAAATAGTTAGTTTTTTAAAAAAAAAAAAAAAACTTACAATGTGCTGCTATAACATCATTATCATCTTCATAAGTTGAAAATGAAGATTCATTGTTTTTGGGGGATTTAGAAGTTGCCAAAGCATCTTTTAACAATTCTTTACTGAAATCATCTTCATCTGACGAATCTTCTTTACCGAACAAGTCGTTATAGTTAGAATAAATTATAGCTGATTTCTGCCTAATTATTTTATTAACTGTTTCTTAAATAATAAATTATTTTTTAATTATATTAAAGTTTTTATTACATTCATTTTATTTTATTTACCATTATGTGATTTTCTTTTTGTTTGATCTGCAGATTGTATTGTTAATTTCTTAGTCGCTTTTTTCAGTTGAAAGTAATTATTTTTGGAATCACTTTTATTATTACATAATGATGTGCTGAAATAAATCAAAATAAGATAGAAAGTTTAATTTGAAAACAATAAAAAAAATATATACCTTTTATCTGATGATAAGCTAGATAATTCATCATTAGTTGGAGATACAAAACCGCTACTATGACCATCTTCTAAATTAACTATTTTTAATTGCCTGAAAATTATAAAAGTATTATAAAATATAAAAAATATTGTAAAAATATGTTTTATACATGTAATTGTAATTACTCGGAAACATCAGCAATCCATGATGGCAAATATGAGACATTTGTTGGAGTACTACGATTAATGTTTTCTTCATATTTACTAGTTGATGCCATTGTATTAAAAGTACAATTAGTTTAAACGCACATTTTTGTAAAAAAAAAAATAAATTTTAAAACATTTTAACGTCTATTAGTGTTTGTTGGCGTTCTTTAAATTTGTTTGCTCGCTGTTGCCATAGAAATTGATATATCTTAAATATGCAATACATAGTGTATTATGTATATGAAATGAACATGTTGCATAATATTTTAGAATCTCAAATTTATATAATAAAATAAAATATATTCTTTTATAATAAAAAAGAGTATAAAAATTACACGTCTCTGTTTTATATTTGTTTTATAATTATATAAAAAATAAATTAAATTATTTTAAAAAACTATGAGTGATAAAAAACAGAATTGAGATTCTAGATTCTAAAATATATAAAAAAAATTAAATGTGGCGAAAATCCTAATCACAATGTCAACAATGGGTGAGTGCAAAGGGTTAGAGTTTGTATAATTTTTATTTTATATAATTTTCTAAAAAAAAAATGACATTTTTAGATAAATTACAAATTAATCTGACCATATATTAAAAATAAAGATAATTTTAAAATTTTAGAAAAGAATGTTGGCAAGCATGAACCGGTTGCGCACACGTTGGCCAATGTAAACATTTTCGCGAGCACGTGTGGACATCTGTCAAGAAGTATGGGACCCGAAGAAGAGCGGTTGGAGTCGTTGGAGCGAGAAACTGCTCAGTTGCAAGCCGAACTGAAACGTCTCGAACAATGTGACGATTTTATTACGGATGCGGATGCCGGTCTCCTGGAAGAAAACGTTAGACTCCGGCATCGGCTTGCAATAGTTAGAGCCGCATGTGCCGCAGAAGCCGCATCTGCTCCTATAAACGAACCACTATCGATACGGTTATATAAAGAATTTTCTATAGCTATTGCCTTGGCTTATCCAGATCTTCCAGATCCACCTGTGGTGATTGCGCTTTCAGGTAACTCCAAGTTCGGTGATTATCAATGTAATTCCGCGATGCCTATAGCACAATTATTAAAAGCTAAAGGAATTAAAACTAATCCGCGCGATGTTGCAAATCATATAATGTCTAAAATGCCTCCGTCGCCGTTAGTTGAGAAATTGGAAGTCGCCGGCGCCGGTTTCATCAATGTTTTTCTTAAGCGATCCTTCATTCGAGACGCTCTGTCGGAAATTTTAAAGAATGGAATTTTACCACCCGCCGTCCAAAAACAAAAAATCATTGTAGACTTCTCGTCGCCAAATATAGCCAAAGAGATGCACGTTGGTCATCTTAGATCGACAATCATTGGCGATAGTATATGCAGGTTGTTGGAATTTTTAGGTCATGATGTGTTGCGTTTAAATCATGTTGGCGATTGGGGAACACAATTCGGAATGCTTATTGCGCATCTTCAAGATAAATTTCCTGATTTCAATACACACTCGCCACCCATTTCGGACCTACAGGCGTTTTATAAGGAATCCAAAACTAGGTTCGACGAAGACGCCGAATTTAAGAAAAGGGCGTATAATTGCGTTGTCAAACTTCAAGCCAATGATCCTGAATATATTCACGCGTGGAAACAGATTTGCGACGTATCTCGTAAAGAGTTTCAGAAGGTTTACGACAGATTAAATATCGTGCTTCAAGAAAGAGGCGAGTCATTTTATCAAAATCGAATGGAAAAAATGGTTGACGAATTGAAAACCGCCGGTCATTTGGAAGAAGACGAAGGTCGTTTGATCATGTGGGGAAAGAGTTCGGTTCCTTTAACTGTCGTCAAATCTGATGGCGGTTTCACTTACGACACTTCTGATTTAGCCTGTATTAGACAGAGGGTTGAAGAGGAAAAAGGGGATAGAATAATTTATGTTACCGACGCAGGACAAGCTACTCATTTTCAGATTATCGAGGAATGTGCAAAAAAAATTGGATATTTGACTAATCAATCGATGGAGCATGTAGGTTTTGGTGTTGTTCTAGGTGAAGACAACAAAAAATTCAAAACAAGGTCGGGTGATACTGTACGGTTAACCGATTTATTAGAAGAGGGCTTGAAACGTTCTTTAGATAAGTTAATTGAAAAAGGAAGAGATAAAGTTTTAACACCGGAAGAACTAAGAAAAGCACAAGAAGCAGTAGCATATGGTTGTATTAAATACGCAGATCTCTCGCATAATAGGACCAATGAATACGTTTTTTCATTTGATAAAATGTTAGAAGATAAAGGGAACACAGCCGTATATCTATTATATGCTTATACTAGAATTAGGTCGATAGCTCGAAATGCTCAATTGAATGATGAAGAAATGAAAAAAGCTATCTCAACTTTAATGCCATCAGTTGAACATGAAAAAGAATGGAAACTGGCAAAAGTATTAGTGAGATTTTCTGAATTGGTGTTAAAATTAAGTAAAGATTTATGTCTGCATCCGTTATGCGAATTTTTATTTGAAATATGTACTTGTTTCACAGAATTTTATGATGCCTGTTATTGTATTGAAAAAGACTCTTCAGGGGCTATAATAAAAATAAACATGGATAGAATTTTACTCTGTGAGGTTACTGCAATAATAATGGATAAATGTTTTAGTATCTTAGGCTTGACTCCTGTTTCTAAAATGTAAATTTATATTATTTTATGTATATTTATATCCAGTTTTGTGCTACAATAAATATTAAAAAAATATGTTTTTGAAATTAAAGAAAACATTTTCAGACAATATGCAGATTTATTTTCAAAAATAAATTCACATTAACAATTTAATAGAATTTCGCCAGAAAATATGTACTATGTAATAAAATTTGAAGCATTCTATTGTTCCATTAAATGCACAGATTACATCTACACATACATCGAGAATTTCATATTTTTTTTTTTTATATCGATATCAGAAAAATTAAATGTTTCCAGTTTTCTTTTTGGTAAACATTTGTTATCATTTTACATACAATATGTGCAATAATTAATATTTCAAAACAATTCTAATTATAATATTAATAGAACTATTTTGTAAACAATATTTTTAATTGAAAATTATTCAATGAGGATTACAAATAAAATCTGCATTATAAATTATATTTATAGTTTCTGGAAAAAAATTTAATTTGACTTTTCTATTTATAAAAACTAATTTCTTTTTAGGTCGAATTCATTTTTCACGCTTTATTTAATGTTAAAGTTATAAAAAGATTACTGTGTGATTTACAAAAGGATCAACTTGGTAGAAAATAATATACATTAACTTTAATATTTGAAATAATGCTATTTTTTAATTTCTTATGAAAACATTTGCACAAATGCATAAAATATCTGATTTATACTATTATATAACTTATTACTTCAAATATAAAAAAAAATCAAAGGGATCAGTTTTATTAACACTAAAATTGTATTAAGTGGAATATTTAAGAAAAACATTGAAACTTCGAATTAAAATATTTTACTAAAATCAAGATGTAAATAGTTGTTGATATTAAATTTGATAGTTCAAAACGTTTACTGGTTTATTTATATTCAAATTATGCATTATATTTTATCAAAAATATGTATAGTCAAATAAATATAAAAGATATTTGATTGATACTTTAAACATTTTTTTTATTCACTATGCATTAAATAGTATATAACAGGTTGCACACAGAAAAAAATCAAAAATACTATCATAAGAATCAAAACACAACAGCTATTGATTAAAAAGCAATATTTTAATATTTAGAATATTTAAAAAAAATGTTAAAAATTCTAATTGAGCAAATTAAATATAAATTATTAGCAAATAAATTAGACCCATACCAAATCGAATATTATCAATTTGCTATAATGTTAATTAAGTTTATATAATACATACGTTTATGAGTTTTAAAACTGAGTATTGGCATACATATAACATGTCATGGAGTGAAAATACGTTAATATTACTGAACTAATCGTAATGTATAATATATTGGGATTGTAATTTTAATTTATTTCTGAAAAAAGTCACGAAATTATATTTTACTTTATATAATAAATTCGTAACCACTAAAACAATTTCATTGAAAAAGATTAACATTAATACATTATAATTGTAATGAACCCCATATAACATTTAAATTTTCTCTTTGAAAACGTTTTTTTTTCAACTACAAATATATATTACACATTTCATCTAGTTTTTTATTCTGTCAAAAGAATCGATACATGAGGATCATTTATAATTAGTATTGCCATTGCAAAGTGATTTGATATGTAAAATTAATATTAATACATTATATTAATATTAAATAACTTATTATTTAAATGGGATTTGTATATAAAATTATCATATATTTATGGGAAACATAAAAATGGTAACACGAAAAAATAAAACTACGTTTACAATAAATCTTATATATAAATGGGAAATAAATTAAAAATAAAATTTACTACATACTATATGCCAAAAGTATGATGAACGACTTAATATTAAAAATTTATTTGATATAAAACAAGTAACTTGTACAATCATGCAACAAATGGTTCGTTCGATTTCAATTTTCTGTTATACAAAATTTTGAAATATTGAGTGTAATTGTTTTTCTTCCTTATTTACAGATAGATCTACATAAATATTTTACTAATCTTATCACTGTACAAAAATCTATATTGCAAAATATCTGTTTTTATTTTACCATAGTCATTACATTTCTCATTATTTTTATTCATTCTAACACTTCAATTTGAAAAATTATAATTAAGACATCGTTTTACCAAAGAAATTCATTTTATTTTTAACCATATTTATGTATCAGTGGCAAGTTTTAACGCTTCAGTGAATATATTCATACAAAAATTTTAAGTACATCCGTGAAACTAATAAAACTTGTGAATTTTTATTTTTTAATCTTTTATTTTTTTAATTTTAGGCTATCAATACACAATTCAAAATATTTATTTTTTGGTAATTAGATCATATAAATCATGAATATAACGTGCTATAAATATATTCTCAATATTATTTATAAGTAATTCACTACGTGAATATAATGCCACTGATTAATAAATACATCATATACTTCATACAAATATTAAAATCCTTATTTGCAATATTTAAATAAATTATTCTAATTTTCATGAAAATATTCAAAGTTTCTAATGTATAAATTCATATATGTATGCTTTCCTAAAGAATTTTTTCCTGTATTTGAAGGACTTATAAAAATCGTGCACCAATATTAACAAATATCTCACAATGTATTCTAACATGTATCACAAAATGCACAAACATGCAAAACTAAAATTCACACATTAATCATTTTCATAAGAAAATATGTACTACTTTAAATTGCTTCTATTTTTCTTTCAACTAAATATCGATACTTGAACACGACAATACAAAATTACATCCAGAAATTACACATTAATATATATATATATATATATATATATATATATATATATATATATATATATACATATATATATATATATATACATATATATATATATACATATATATATATATATATATATATATATATGTATATATATAATAGTGGAGAAAATAGGAAAGGAAAATGGAAATGTTTTTAAGATTTTCAATGGAACTACATACATAGAAAAGAGGTTTTATTTGAATATAGATTGAATTATCAAAAGTGTATCTATAAGAATATTGAATATAACCAGTTTGATAAAATACTTTTTGAGGATATATTACAAACTATAAGTCTTTTATTGAAGTCTTAGATTTTTATCCTATAAAATGTAAAAAAAAACACATTTTGTACCAAAAAGTATTAGGAGAAGTTTTTTGGACCTACATAAAAAGATAGTAAAAATAATCATAAGATATAATGTGTTTAATGGTGAGACAATGATCAGAATTAAAATATGTTAATATATCTAACAAAATTATGGATTACATATTTAACGTTTTATGTTCCCTTCGCTATTTTATAAAACCACATTAATTATTATATATATAAATAGTTAATGTGACTATAGTCTAATTTGTAATTCGTAATTTATATTTAAAACAAAACTATCACATTAATACTGAAATATACATTTAGTCTAGATTGACGAGAAAATATTAAAAGTTTTTGGTAAATATCATACGTATATAATATTTTGTATATATTTCTCAGTAAACAGCTAGAAAGTGTTAAGCTCAAGATGTGTGGTTTTCATCTAAATCTAAAATCTTTCAATATCTAACAAATTTACCATTTAAAAAGTAGATGCGACGAAATACACGTTGCTTTATTTCCCATACACATACTACTCATATATTACTAATGTCTAATACATGGATGAGGTAACTTATATCTTTTTAATCGAACACGCACATGTATAAATATTGAATTCTAGATTATTAAAAAAGCAACTATTGCTGAAAACAACTAAATAAAAAAAATTAAACACTGAAATAAATATTAAAATACGAATAATTTTAATAATAAAGGAAAAATTCGAAAAACTATGTTTCAATGATTATCATCATATTGTTTATATATATATATATATATATATATATATATATATATATATATATATATATATATATATATATATATTAGAATTCAAAAAATATACATAGCATGCCATATAATCAATTTTTAAGTATATTTCAATTACTTTTACAAAAAACTTTTTAGAAGATTTTTGACCACTTCATTAAAATTTTACTTTTCGATATATTGAAATTTTAGAACCATGGCAAAAACAATATATAATAAATTGATAAAAATTTCATTGTTAGAAAAATTGTGTTTTTTGTATTGATTTAAATTATTTCATATGACAGACTGAAAACCACTTTATCTTGATAATTAACTTGTTAAATTACATCAAAAGTTATCTGAATCTAAATAAAACATTCATTATAAACCACTCATTGGATACTATTTCTACAAACTATGCATGGCCCCACATTTACTCTATATTCAATAATGAACAAACTCAAAATTCACATATATTGAAGAGTTAAAAAATAACCATACATAAAGAAATTATCAAAAATGATTTTTCTCAAAACATTTCCAGTTATTACATTACATAGAATATTAATCTAAAGAAATATGTATTTTTTACATTTGATACATAAGAAAATTATGATCAAAAGAAATTCAGAGTATTGTTGAAACATCTTTGGCCTTGAATTCTGTTATAAGTTAATATTTGGTGTCATGGTCGTCGATCACAAAAAATAAACTATAAAAATCATACATTTCTATAACACTATTACAAGAATGAGAAAAATATATTGTTCGTCACAAACATATCTACAATAAATATCAATAAAAATTCAATATATATATATATATATATATATATTAAACACAAAAATATTTTAGTTGAGAAAATATAAAAAAAATCAAATGATAAAATACCATAACTATAAAAAATATCATTTTTACAAAATTTAATAAACTTTATTTTAAAACCAAAGAAACCAAATTTCTAAATCTCACATTATGAACATAAAATCATAAAAATAATTTAAAGAAAATGCTGTCATAAGTAGGTCGTCTTTTATAATAAATAAATGAATGGTTTATCTAAAATTTATAAGCAAGAAATCCATTACGTTATGAGTAAAAAAAGAACATAAAAATACTTATATGTTAATATAAAAATACGTACATATTATCGTTTGGTATTTAATGTAATTGGGAACAATTAATTAAATTCTTAATTTTTGCTACAATAATCACATTTAAAATAAAATATAGACATGTATACATTTATATACTAATAGTAAAAATTCATAACAAACTACAAATATAATCAACAAGAATATCATATACCACATTTAAAATAAATGTATGTATAAAATTACTTTGACTTACACTAATAATAGATTTCTAATAAGTCTTAGATGATTAATAATAATAATATACATATGTATAAACGATTATAAAGGGATCCAAATATCTAAATAGGAGATCTTGTAATATTTCAAAAATGTATAATATACATATGCATTCAGACAAAAATATAATTATCTAATATCGAGTTGATTAAAATTCATCTTTTCCTAACATAAATGAAGGTATACTATTAGAAATCGGACTATCCACAACCGGATACAAGTGGTTCAATATGGCTATATAATGTGCCAATACACCAAAGGCAACAAATATATGCCAAATTGCATGAGCGAATGGTATTCTTCCATCAGCTTTGAAGAAAAATATTCCAATAAAATATAGAAAACCTCCTATCTTTATTTCTTCAATACCAGCAAATCGATTGTTCTGAAAAATACATAAAATTATAAATTAAAATATTTTAATTCAATATAGAACGGTTATAATAAATATAAAAGACTAAAATATATATTTACAGTATAAATTAAATATTACTCACTTCCGACATAGCAATGGCAATTGATGGTCCAATACCGGTAATCAAATAGAATATAGTTTCCAATTTTTTATAACGCTCATGAAACATTTGTTGATAAGCAATACCCAACATAGCCAACACCCAAATAACCCATCGCATTTGTTTTAAAAGATTATCATTTGGAGTTCCAATAGTCAACCACGGAAAATAAGATCCAGCAATGAACACATATATCATAGCACGATCACAACGATGAAGAACATGTCTCATATTACTAAAATAATATAAAGAATAATTTAATAAAAAATCAAACAGAATTAGTGAAAAGGTTATATGGTATATATATATATATATATATATATATATATATATATATATATATATATATATATATATATAACCTTTAAAGGTTATATACATTATAAAAAAAATAAAAATTACAAAACTTATAAATTATACAAATATTATTAAAATACAAAAATTCACATTTTTGAAACTTACCAATCACTTTTACAGAAGAAGACATAGTGAAAAGTTGTAGATATAGCGAACAATAAACTAAGAGCTGTACCATACACACTAGCTGCTATAAATTGAGATACATTACCCGATCTTCTAAATAATTCATATGCAGCTATTATACTTGGCATTGTACATACACCATGTGTAAAAATATTCGCTAAATGCTCAACCTGAAATAAACAAAATGTTTATTAATGCATTACGTAGGCATACATAATACAAAATTTATAAAAGCGTATTGATTTTTTGTATAACATAACAAAAATAACTAACTGTAGTTTGAGTTAGACTACTTAAATTGTAAAAATATTAAATTTTTAAGCTTTTAATTATACATCAAATCATAGCCACTAAAACAATAATTGTCAAATTTAATTGAAATTTTAAAATACCAGATACTATTAATTTAAATATTAATAATTTCATAAATAGCATATTGTTAAAATAGCATTAATGAACAATTAATTAATTTAATACAAATAAAACTTTAATAATCACTTTTTTAATTTTTAGTGTAAATTCAAACTCCAATTTTTACGTAAATAAAAAATGCAAATAATATCTTAGAATTAAAAAGAAAATAATTGATTTGAAAATATTAAGGCACAAATAAATATAATGTATTTATGATACATAAAAAATACATCAAATTATTGCAAAAAAAAAAAATATATATATATATATATATATATATATATATATATATATATAAAATATAGTTTTATATATCCATACACAGTTTATCTAACATATAATGACATGTTTTACGTCAAACATATCATTTTTAGTTTAAATTCTTGGATACTATTCAAAAATCTTTTCCTACTACAAAAAATATACTATATTTAAAAATACATAAAAATGAATAATATACAAATCATTAGTAATTTTTTGTGCTCATAAAATAAAAACAATACCCTATTTCTTATAAATTTATCATATATTAAATCAATATAAAAAACAATCTACACATAATAAAAACAACCAAAGTTCATTTTTTGCTACACACACATACTCATATATATATATATATATATATATATATATATATATATATATATATTTATATATATATATATTTATATATATACATATTATATATATATATATATATATATATATATATATATATATATATATATATATATTTATTTATTTATTTATATATATAAAACTTGTTAATTTAAAAGTATAATAAATGAAAAATTAAAAAATTTGGAAAACGTTATGTGTAATATTTAATCACATATATTCTAAAAAACATTTTTTATATAAAAAAAGAACATAAAAGCTAAATATAAACAAACAAATTATAAAACAGATTTTCCAAAAAAGCAAGTGTTCAAAAAAGCAATGTCCATTTAAAGCTTATCAGTTTTGTAAAACATTTTCCAACATTTCAAGTAACAAAGTTCAATAACTGGTTTATCTTTCAAATATTTCATTACGTAGTATTATAATACTAAATAATAACATTAAATTACCGCATTTAATATTTCAAGAAAATAAAGTATTTTTTGAAAAAATATTTAACTATAAAATTTGATATATAAAAAACAAGAAGGCATCATGAATTAAATTCGAAATTGCAATAGTTATCATTTGATTATCAATTCTTTTAAAAATCCAATATGAGTAAATTCATATCAATAATTTCTTGAATTTTTCGTTTTAATTTTAAAAATGCTACACACACATCAATCCTTTTTAGCTGACCTACAACATGAAATTTCAATATTGCGTAATTTTTCTAATTAGATTACTATAACTTAGTGTAATTAACGTGTTTCTGAATATGTAGGCAGATAAATAGAACGTGTTTTAAAAGTGATTTTTCAATGGTACGCAATAAAATGTTTACACACACACATTGTATATATATATATATATATATATATATATATATATATATATATATACCATACATACACATACATTAAAAAATATATATAAAGTTGTGAATTTGCTTGTGAAACAAATTTATTATGCTCTTAATCTGAATATAATGTGGTATGAATTAATCCTGTAAAAGGTAAAATGAACATAACATAATATCAAATTATTTATCAATGGCATATATTAACCAACTTTAAATATTGTGAAAAAATACATAGATAATTGAAATATTTAACATCACGTAAATTACAAATATAATAAAATTATGTAATAGATAACAATATCAAAAGATTTATTGATAAACAATATTAATATTCAAGGTTAGTATATGTAACATACATTTAATAATTGTACAATTGATTGATATTAAAATAAAAAAAAATATCTAAAAATGTATGAGACTTTGTAGTAAAAATTTTAAAATACAATGAAGAGACTTTTAAAATAATCACTTTGTGTTCAAATCACTTTGAGTTAAATTTCAATTGAGAATATAATACAACCATCATTCACAAGATAAGTGATCCATTGAAATATTATCTCATATTAGCAATTGTGCGAAAAGCAACTTCAAATCATAACAGAATCGAGTTGAGAGAATAATATTTCTCATAATATGCTAGCAACTAATTGCTTATTTTTAAAAATAAAAGACTCAAAAATTGTCAGATTAAGCAAGGAATGCTATTGAAGACGTATTCAATTCTGCTACAATAAAAATAAATCACCAGAAAGACAATTATTTAAAATAAAAAATGAACATTAAAATAGGGCGACGATTGTGCATACCACAATTCAATATCACCAATTTCGTGAGTAGCTATATTTAATATTTTATGTATTTTCATAAAGAATTTGTGCACACTAAAGATTTTTTATCTGCTAAAGGTTTAACTGATCAAAAGTAATTTCAAATCTTTTGAACATGTTTTTTTAAATTATCAGCTAATGAAAATATTTGTAATAAGTAGAAATTCAAACAAAGTTTACATAATTAAATGAGGCATAGTATGTGGGCTAATTACTGTGTCTACCTTTGGAAACTTTTACCAGCAAGTAACTTGTGAAATTGTGTAATTACATATTTTTATTTTAATCTTAAATTAGTTCTAAGCATAATGAATATAGGCTACATCACTCATAATTTAAATTTATGGATAATTTAAATTATGCAAAAAAGTGAACTTCGGTCTTTATTTCATATATAATTGCGTACAATTGTAAGTAAAAGGTGCACACTTTGCTATTGCCATTAAATAAGGAAGCACATTTTATAAATAGAAACCTGTATTGATTTGCAATATAATTTTATTTATATAAGTATCAAGAAACATGACAAGTGAAAAGATGACGAGAATCGAAGGGGGTAATTTATTTTTATAAAAGTGCATGATCCAATTAAAAAACGACAATGTTAGAACTGCAGTAAAAATATTTCATTAAAAGTAATAAATCATTACCAATATTAAAGTATATTTTTTCATATTCCAAAAGTGCCATATACCATATAAATACATAAATTAAATATAAATAGGATTGTGCGCATTTAAGATTATAGTACCGTTTAATTTTCGATTAAATAATAATATAAACATAACAAATACTCCTTTAACAACTTTTACAATTTAACTATATAGATATGGAAAGTCTAAGTTTTAGATATTAATTTTATTCAATCGCTAATCGTTCAAATCAACGAATAATTTATTTTCAAAATATATTGATTTTTCAACGATTCTTTTATAAGTTATCACTTTATAATAATCGCAATCGTTTCCAAAACGTTAATTTTTCATAAAGGCCAATCGTCAACCTCGACGAACAAGAATCCTATTAATTAAACTATTGCAAATACACAATATAAAACAGAAAAAATATCGATATAATAGATTCGCGGAGCGTAAAACGATTAGAACGTATCGCGAATCGCGCGATACCTCGTGCAATTTATTATAAAGTTTCACATTAATTAATAAAAAATATAATATACCATATATCAATATTTCCAATTATCGGTAATTACATTTTTCTGTATACAATAAAATATATACGATACGAGTTTCGCACGAAAAGATTAAAAATTTCCGCAATAATAAAAATCCTAATCGTCTCTCTGATCTAAAATACCTAATTATATAATGCGTCGCTAAATATTTAATTAGAATTTTCGACGGCGAGGTTTTCCTTACGGAAGAATCGTATCGCAATCGAGGAACAAAGAAACGTTACCGATACTTTCGAATAGCAATATCGCGTACGACGTTTTCTTCTAATATTATATGAAGTTTATCGTTGTTTGACGGCGCGTACGTGAAGATTACCGAATAAATATTTAAAATTTGCGCAATAAACTAACCGATTCTATTTCGGGTGTTTTTTTTTTATGACGGGCGGTCTAAATTCGAACTTATCATAATCGATACGTATAAACAAAACGCGAACGCGCACCGATGTCAAAAATCCAAACGCTAAAACGGTGCAATTTGTAGATGATCGATATTTTTTCAAAGGATCAATGAAAGAGATCTCGCCTGCGTCGGTTGATACTGTTGGTTGAGCGAGGCCTGCGTGTTCATCCATCGTCTTTGCGGAAGCGGCGGCGGCGGCGGCGAAACCGGAGAGAGACCGCGGACCGACTCGGAGTCGGAGCCGGAGCCGGAACAGGAACCGGAGCCGGAGTCGGAGGAGGCGGCCGGAACGAGCGCATGTCCGTTGCAGAGGTGTGAGCGTTCGGCGCCCGAGGACGAGGGGACGGACGCCGACGTCAGACCCATAACGGGCTCGAGACCACCATCACGCGGAACCGCGCACGTCCGACTCGGCGACGCGACGCGCGACAACTCGAACGCATCTCGGCTCACAGCTGACCGACGAGATCCAAAAAAAACGATTATATACGACCCTAAACCCGCCGCTTTCAATCGTAACTTAATTTTTAATTTTAACAAAAATAATGACAATATTATAAGTCGCCGAGTTTTAGTATTGATAATGATTTCCGTTTGTTTAATTCGGACCTAAAAGAAAGAAAAAAAGGAAAAGGAAGAATTATCATACCGTCCACGAAATAAATATTTCTTTCCAGTATTTCAATTAATGAAAAATAAATAAATATTTATATTTTAAAAAAGTATACTTATTTATTAAACATTAATTAGTATTAAAGCTTTACGTTCGTTTTTTATAATATGAGAAATTTTTAAAAGTCTAACGTGAATTTTTATTTCAAATATATTGGAAACTTATATCAATCGAAGAAAAAAATAAACAAACCGTCATTATTAGTTAACGACATGTAATAACAATAGTCAAACAAAAACGCAAATAATAGTGCGAAAGTGTCTAATAAAAAATTCATTTTAGATTTGATAGATGTCGATAGATTCTTATCGCACAATAAATCGGGCTATATTTCGAGAAAACTGGTACTCTGCTTGAATATCTCATTACATTGAAATTTACAGTATTATTTTTTTATCTGAAAACTATGGTATTTTTTGCAAATATTTTGTGATTTAACATATAACTATTTTTTTCAAAAGTTTATATTAAATCCAATAGAATAATGAAATATTAAATATTCGATTCGTATGTTAATGTGAACTAAAAATATACATTTTCGTACAGATCAATTTAAAAATCGAGGATATATTTGACAAAATAAGTGACAGAAATCGTGAGCAAAGTTTAGAATATGTCAAATAATGAGATTAAAAAAATAACATACGAGTGGAACGCCCAATCGTGATGTCGGTATAATGGTCGAATGCAAAGAATAATCATTTGTTTAAATCGCCCAGGTATGTAAATTATATTTAAAATTTATTTGACAACAAAATTAAATTACATATCTTTTATCCACATTTGATTGTTTTCAATAATTAACAAAAAAAAAATATTCTTCTATTATTACACTAACAAATTCATCGATGAAATACTAGAAAACCAATTTTTTAATCTGTTTTCATAATTTTTTCGATCGATCAAATTATGAATCAAGCGAAAATGAGAGTGCGCAAACTTAACAAATTGAGTTATTTATTGTTACAAAAATATACTATAAATTCTAAATATCTCTTTAAAATTTATAAAATTTTCTTTTAGAGAATTTTGATTTAAAAATACGATAAATCGTCAAGAAAAGAAACAAAATTTGGTGGTAAAAAAGAAAAGACAATTTTAATATTTTAAACAATAAAAACTAATATTATGAAATAAACATGGTTCTATGGGCTTTTCTTGACGGTATCACTTGTCTGTTTCGTAATCGTCGCACTGCTTCTCTAAGATGTTTCGGTAATAATGGACCCGTTTCGCCCGCTTGCTCCATTACATCTAATGCTATAATTGAACAAAAATATTAAATAACGCCAACTTTACTTTACAAATTTAAATTGTAATTAATTACCTTCTTCAACAATTTCACCAACAAAAACTTTGGCTATTCCTGACATGGCAATTACGACATTTTGACCAACTGAACTGCCAGTAATTGTCTGCATTAATCTTTTAACTGATGCTTTTGGAAATGCAGCTCTTCTGTACATTTCGTATCTGTTGAGTTGTTCTTCAGTAAAATTAGAAACTAAAACTCTATAAAAATAATATTGGAATGATTTGGCGACAAAAATGATAATAAATAAAACATTACATTGAAATTTTTGTGATTAAAATTTGTTGTTTTTAATCAAATATTTTTATAAAATTATTAAAAATAAAACTTACTGCATTTTTTCCCTTTCTTCCTCTTCGATTTCTTTTTTAGATTTTTTTTCTCTATCTCTATCACTTAAATAAATCTTATCGTTACTACAATTACCAAAATGATAATCTCTATTATCATCATCATACTCGGCTATAATTCTATCTTCATCATCAACAAGAAAATTTACCATTCGTTCACTATCATGATTTTCTGATTCTAAATCATTTATATCAGGTTTAATATCGTTTAAATCTGTAAAAGAACAAAATGTCATGACTTTTTCACAAACCCGTATAAAATTTTCTCATTTACTACACATGTTTAGCACCAAAAGTACCATTAGAACCGTTTAATCGATTTCTTCTATGATCATTATTTTCCAAAGACAGTGAAACATCTTGAGATTCATCATTCGAGTCACTATGTTGTAAATTTTCAATAGAATCGTCTCCTAAAATTAACAATGAATAATATACTATAAAAGAATAAGTACGCATTATTACAAAAACGCGGCTAAGAACTGATAAATGTTAAAATAAAACTCGAAAAGTGTTTTTCGCAACATGAACTATAACGTGATCTCATTTCATCATTTTAACTTTATTTTTCAATATTAAAAACGTAAAATACAAAAGGATATATATATGTGTGTGTATGTAACATTATATTTACCAGTCATATTGGGAATCCTAAGGTAAAATTAAAATCAGAACAAAGAATCGCAAAATCTACTAACAAACACACAACAAACATATGACAGCTATTTTACAGGCATACCAACCCACCAAAATATCGGACTGGTTACTAAAAATAACCAAAAAACTTTATTTAAATTTTACGCAAAATTGTTGCAATATACTCATAAAATAAAATTAAAAGAAAAGAATTTTATAAAATATTTAAAATCTTGAAATTTATTGTTAAAATATATATTTCTATAGTTCCATTATAAAATTATATATTGTATCTTTATAACTTTCAATGTCTAATAGTGTTTAATATTAATTAAGTGTGTGTATTATGAAATTATTCCAATATTATAATATATGTATATAGAAATAACGAAATGTAAAGACATTATTTTTTTTAATATATGATAAATTAATAAAAATCTGAAATTTCTATATACTATATATTATCGATATAAAAAAAAATCGCAAAAATAGAAATAATTATAAAAACCATGAAAATCATATATTTCTAGGAAACCTCAATCGTTAATATGTTCCCAACTTTTTTGTTATTTTATTGATAACATATTTATTTTTGATAATACAAATTTAGATTAATACATATATTTTCTCTTAAGATATTTAATTTGCTAAGTCATTGAGAAATAAAAAATGTACATTGTTTATCTTTTATGAAAAATATTATTTTTTATAATTATTATATTTTTAGAAATGCAATTTATTACTGATTTTAATCAGTTTACAATTACATTATGGATATCAATTTTCAAGTATTCATCATATAATGAAATTATATCGGTAACTACTAATAATAAAATGATACTGACTCGCCGAAATATTAAATATCGAATGCGAGAAAACCAACTCTTCTATTAAATAAATGAAAATGCCATACTAAAAGAGTGAGTAAATTCTTATAATTTACATATTTCAGAAAGATGTATTTTAGACTAATAAATAATTCACGATATGTTAATTCAAATGAATGCCCAATTATTCTAAACTATATAAGATCAATTTTAATATTATACAGTCACATTCCCCTGAAAATAAGAGGTAACAAGATAAACCCATACTATCTAAAATAATATTCCTTGCTTAGATTTATTTCACAACTATCAATATTTTCCAAGTTATTTATTTTCTAGATATTAAATTTAAAGTATGAAATTATTGTGATAATGAAAAAATAATGTAAATGAATGAGAATATATTTTCAAAAATAAATAAATACATAATGTTATGTTGTTTGTCTGAAAATAAATCGTGTAATTTCACTGATTCGAAAAACTAATACATATATATTTCAGGATAGATCACAGGATGTATCAGAGTTTATAGATAAAAACAATAGAGTCAATTCGCTTATGAAGCACTCTATAATGAAATGAAAAAATAAAAAAGTTGACAATCGCTGATTAAAGAAAAGGAAGGCTATAACTTGAATGCTATATGCACCCATTTCATACATTCTTTATGTACCGTCTGTGTTTCATACTGCAATGTTCCGTCGAAGACGGCGGCGGAATTCGACGAGATCCGGTAAATATTCCATGTAAGTTTTCTTCGTATACCTGCATAGTACCTAACAGACCGGTTACTATGACATTTTTTTTTGTTCCCACCTATTATTACTATACTTTCATATGTGTATCGCGATACTGCGACAAACTAAATTATTAAATATATATATATATATATATATATATATATATATATATATATATATATATATATATATATATATATATATATATATAATATGAAATTCAACGATAATGATATTATTGTAATATTAATGAAAAAGTTTTGAACAACTGTCCCGCATAGCGCGTTCAATGATTTGGTCAAAGTTCATCATGTTTTAATGTTGTGTATCCATTAAATAGTACCATGGTGTTCTAAATATTCGATAACATTCAGTTTGTACAGTGACCAGGTTTGATTTAGACGCAATTTATATTCGGTAAATTGTTTTTTTTTTAATGTAAATTTAAAATTTAAATTACAATAAATATGTATATTCATCATTACAATGAGTATAAACGACGACACGTGCGCAATTTAAAATTATACCAGCAGTTTTTAAATTTTCTATATTTAATATAATTATGAAATTATTTGATGCGTATTCGGTTTATAGAATTGTAAAAGGTTTGAATTTGTTTATTTTGGGTGTACGTGAGTTTATCCATGTCTCCATTGCATAAGAAAACTTCCTCTCGTTTATGTGTTTTGTTATGATAATATATACGACCCGTTTAAAATTCCAAATGGTAGAAACGATAATAATAATAATAATAGATAAATAGATATACAGTAATACTAATAAATATTAGAAAATATACTTTATTTGTATGAATATATATATTTTAGAATAAATTATAATTACGTAAAAAATAATACAGTGAATTTTTCGTAATTGCATTGTATTGTAAATGTGTAATTAGAGAAATTTTATATATATATATATATATATATATATATATATATATATATATATATATATATATATATATATATATAACTTTTTGTTCCATAATATTCGATGACGTTATTTATCACGGTAGAAAACAATTATTTTCGTCTTGGACTGTTGACAAACACCAGCCAACTGATATATTTTGCAATATTTTTTAATATGTTACTATTTTTGAATGCGAAAAAAATGTTATCGATACCTGATCCATCAGAACAATCGTAAAAAATGCTTTTCGAGATGTTGCCTCGTTTTACAATTGACCAGTTCATAAGACCTTTTGCCATAACGCTGTAATTGGATGATGAACGTCTGGTTTCTTTTTAATTTTTGTTTTTGCATGGCAGCAAAATAAGGAAAAACTTTCGAAACCCTATCCAGTTTCAAAACCAGTTTTTTTCATATTAAATTTTCTTTACATTATGAAATATCTTTCAATCTGAAATTTACAGTTTTATTGCGCCATTTTCTTTAAAAACATTTTAAAACATGTTTATAAAATACAAAAATATTACAAAAACTAGATATGACACACACACACACACATATATAATATATATATATATATATATATATATATATATATATATATATATATATATAAATTTTTGAGCCATTTAGTATTTTATTTTTATATTTAATGTAATTATGTTTTAATTTTTCACATACAATTCGATATAAATTATATTGCTATTTTTTTCTTGCGGAAAAATGATTTTTGTTTTCAATAAAAATACACAATTTATATTTATTAATATTTAAACTATAGAAAATAACAATATGTAACAATTGTTGTAAAAATGCTTTTAAGAAATTATAAATTAATTGCAGCATTTTTCTTTATATATTTAGTCTTATTTTTAATAATTCTTTTATATATTTTCAATATTTAATAAATATAAAGCACACACACATATATATTGATTTTAAATGATAAATCAATTAAACAATTAATGTGAAAATTTTTATATTTTCTGAATTTTACTTAATGTAAAACACCATCTATGATTCTTAAACAAAATTACAAATGACGTTTATCCATAACCTTGTAATGTGTAGAAAATAATTATTTTACAACACACTTTCCGTTGATATAATATGTATCTTCAATGATAAAACTTTGAATTAAACATAAAAAAATATTTAAAGCGAATTAATATAAAGTATTTTTATATCTATGAGACAATATATAACATATAATGTTTTGAATGCGAAAACTTCTCAAATACAACAGCATCGTTTTATCATATTTTTAAGCGCATATTTTATATTATGAGTTTTGAAATTGTAACCTTAAACAATTTATCATAATATTAAATAAATAACACATCAAATAATAATAAAATAAATGAAAGAGACATAACAATACAAAACTCATTAGATTTATATCGATCGAATAAAATAAGAATATCAATTAACATTTTTTCTATTTTTAATTATATCGTGTAATATACCTAATAGTCTTTATAAAACGCTACAAGGTTACGTCATTCCGAACGTTTCTGATCACGCGCAAAACGTCATCGGCCAACACACGTGTTGCTATTTTGACAAACGTACTCGATATTTAACTAATTGAAAAAAAAAACGCGACAGTATCATTTTATTATTATTCCAAAATTCATTAATCGATTTTTAACGTTTAATTAATTTCGTGTCACTTTTCATTTCGCTCATATAAAATTTACAGTTTCTAACGCGAATCGGCGCGAGTCCTAAATTCGACATTCGCAGGCATAGAAAGGAAAACCTTTTGAAATATTCGTATCGCATCGATTTCACGATTAAATTTTTAAAACGCTTCGACAATTATAAAACACGCTATCCGACCGATAGAGGTCAAATCGAATAGATAAATTATCTATAAATCTATGTAATTCGCTAACGTTTTCCGTGTTTTTTTATTTTTCGATTACGCGTTAAATTCAATAAAAATCGATAAAAAAATACATCTTTTTTTATCGATTATTTTGCGTAAAATTTACATTTCAATAATATATTTAAATTTATAATTTGCAATGATGTATATACATATTATCATTTTCAATTAGCATATGAACTTATTTTTTTCGTTTTAATAAATTTCTTTTTAAATCTTCGAATAACGTTTGTCGTATTTTAGGAATAAAATAGATAAATAATATTTTTAATAGAATAATTAAAATTATTTAATATTTACATTTTAAAAATTAATAAAATATAAATAAGCGATTCTTTTAAATTGGATTCGCGCATTAATTAATGTATTTTTATACGGGCGGTAAATCGTATACGCGTCAAATAAAAATACGATACGGGATAGTATTAAATGAATTATAATGTGGGGCAGGGGGTGGCAAAAATGCATTGTTTTGACGTAGAGCGCCGCACCGTGCAGGTGTTTTGTCGGCGGCAGTCGCGCGCCGTCGTTCGCGAGGGTTCCAAGTGCGCCACGAGCGCCCCTTTCGCGATGGTCCGCCTACTTCAGATGGTCACCGGCCGCTTGGCGCGCGCCCCCAAGGTGCGTCCGCCCTCGGCCTTCGCCCCCCTGCGGAGACCGCCCCTCGGCGAGCGCGACCGCTTCGTCGATTCGAATTCGCGTTACGTAACTGACGCTCGAATCCGCGAACGGGCCCGCATCGAAGCCTCCCTTTTGCGTTTTCGCGTCGACCCTTCGCCCTTCGGTTTCGCCCTCGGCTCCGTTCAAATCGAATCGAGCCGAAATATTCGCTTTGCAAAATAAATGTGGCCAAAACGCCGCCCCACTTTATATTTCGTCCCGTATTGCCGTTCACTTCCAAAACGTGCAATTTAATTTAGAATCCGTTCAAAAATACTAATAAGCGATTACCGTTTTGCCGTTCGCAAAAATGTCCATAGCGTCCGAAATTAAAACGAGTTTTCTGAACGCGACCTCGCTTTAAATCTTTTCCCGGTCGAGTTCGAGAGACGGAAACGAAAATATTGTATAATAAAATTTGATCCGATTTTTTACGATTTACAAAATTACGTATTAATTTTTACGCTTGAGTCGCGCGAACTCCTAAACTCGGCAAATAACGAAAACGCGAAAGCGTCGTTTATATATATTTTTTCAGTTTTCGTCGCGACGACACAATATCGTTTTATGTAGCGCGACTTGACATATATAGTGTTAAAAAAAATCTAACCCGTAAACGAGTTTTTAGCGATATTATCGTTTAATATAAAATTTGTAAAAGCGATTAAAAACGAAACGGCGAAAAATCAAAATTTTCTTAGATAAGAAAAATAATCCTTTAATATAACTAAATACGATAAGAAAGATTTTTATATAATTATTAATATTAATAATAAGCGTTCATCTTAAACGAGAATATGTTTTCAATCTTGTAACTTATCGTTAGAATTGTGCGGTTTGTAATCTTTACGTAAGGAAATTATTTTAAAATTAGATAAACTTAAACTAAAAACAAAAGCATCAAATTATTTTGTTTAAGGATAAAACGTTATAATATTAAGAAAAATATTACTGAATGTTTAATAAAATCTTTTAAAATATTATATTATATATATAGCAACGCTTTCGGTGTTGTCAATATTACACCATATCAAATCGTATGTATTATCTTACTATATTGATTTTAATTGTATTCTAGGTTAAAAGAAATTTTATTTTATATATTAAAATTAAAATAGTTAAATATTTAGTACGTAATATGCTCTTGTTAATTTTCCAATAATTTTTATATGTAAAAAAAAACGACTTGAAATCGGTCAAGTTCGCTGTGCCTTATCAATTTTTTAAAAATATGTATTATTATCGTGAAGTAATCTTATTATTTCAAATATGATATATTAAAAATTCAAGTGTTTATACAAATCCGTATGCTTCGCGTTTGTTTTTTATTTTCAGTTAGAGTTACATAACAGTTGTAATTTTCTTTACATTTTTCTCTATAATCGAAATATATAATTTAAAGCTTTCTTTTATTGAACGTTGTTACTATAGAATAAAAACGATGAAATCGATATCTTACAATATAAGGTTGATACGACACGTAACGTTGACGTTACAAATGTAATAGTGGTAATTTCTATAAAACTTTTTGTATTTTTTTTTTTAGTATTTGTATTGATTATTTTTTTGTAAATAGAAATGTTTATAACATATATTATATATGTATTTAATTAAGATCTCGGGACGAGTACATACAGAGTTTAAGGTTGTGATTGATATTATACTGTGTTGATCTCAATAACCATTCTGCAATGTGAAGTAACGTGTTGCTAATATGCTATTTACGTCCAATATAGTCCGAAGGTCGATGGAGAGCTGCTTTTTAAATAACAGGGAAAATACACATATTTTTTAGCTATTGCTGCGTTTACTACATTCGTCATCCTCTCTATATTTTGAAAATATTACTTTTTTGTGTTTTGTACAACAAAGAATTTTTTCTGTACCATTTTTATTTCATTTATTGTGTTATCTTAAATTTATTTCTAAAATTTAGGTTATTTTTTATTATTAAAATAGCTTAATTCGACCTGTATATAACATTTGAAAGTATTTGGTAACGTTTTATCTGTATCAACAATAAAAAACGCAAAACTAGTTATGCAATATAATGAATTTCTGTTTTCTTATTTTGTTGTTGTATGTATGTATGTATGGAACTGTTTTGGTTTGGTTAAATATATAATATTACTTTACATATTTTTATTATATAAGACGTCATTTTCTAGTGATAATACGTAACCTGTCTGATTCTTTAATAATAGTCGAATATTGGCAACACAACTAAATCATCCATTTTAATGATTTGAAAAAGTACAATTATTAATATGAAAGAAATAGTTATTTTACTACTACATAGTTAATATATGTTGTAATGTCAATTTTATTTTGAATTTTGCTATTAAATATTTTTGTAAAATTTATATATTTATTTTTTCAGATCAAACCTTTTGCTGCATCTAGAAATATTCAATTAGATTCAAGGAAAAATTCTAAAGTAAACTCTGAAGTTACAAATGCTTACAACGTCATTGACCACGATTTCGATGCTGTCGTTGTTGGAGCAGGAGGAGCTGGTTTACGAGCAGCTTTCGGTTTGGTTCAGACTGGATTTAAAACCGCCTTAATAACCAAACTTTTTCCGACAAGATCACATACTGTTGCAGCTCAGGGTGGTGTTAATGCTGCTTTAGGTATGAAAAATATTAATACGCTTATAATTGATTTACGATTCCATATGTTGACATTATAGAATTTGATAAAAATAAAGAATAATAATATTTGTTAATTATTTAGGTAATATGGAAGCAGATAATTGGCTATGGCATATGTATGATACCGTTAAAGGTTCAGATTGGTTGGGAGATCAGGTGAATTATATAATAAAACAGTATATTTTTAAATATAAGTAATTGTTTATTTATTATAATTATTATATTTGTACTGATAGGATGCTATCCATTACATGACCCGAGAAGCTCCTATGGCTGTAACTGAGTTGGAAAATTATGGTGTACCATTTTCAAGAACGTCTGATGGAAAAATATATCAAAGAGCATTTGGTGGACAATCTCTTAACTTTGGTAAAGGTGGCCAAGCTCATAGATGCTGTGCAGTAGCAGATAGGTTAGTTTTGTTGTTTTTTTTAATTTTATTATATATATATATATATATATATATATATATATATATATATATATATATATGTTTTTTATATTATTGTATGTGTTGTTTTTCTTTTATTTTACTATGTGTGTTATTTTATATATTATAGGACAGGTCATTCTATCTTACACACATTATATGGCCAATCTTTACGTTATAATTGCAATTGTTTTATCGAATATTTTGCTTTGGATCTTATAATGGAAAATGGAGTGTGCAAAGGCGTTATAGCCATGTGTTTAGAAGATGGCTCTATTCATAGGTATTATTTATTAATATATTTTTCAGTAGTGATGTTTATATTTTTTAATGCAATTTACTATATCAAAATATTTATTTTACAAATAATCATAGATTTTTGGCGAAAAATACCGTACTCGCTACTGGTGGAGCAGGTCGTGCATATTTCTCGTGCACTTCAGCTCATACTTGCACAGGTGATGGGTCAGCAATGGTTAGCAGAGCTGGTTTACAAAATCAAGATATGGAATTCGTACAATTCCATCCAACTGGTTGGTGATTTGATATTTTATTGTTAAATATTATAATTTTTTAGGGCTTTGCATTTTTTATAATTTAATATTAATTTAGGTATTTATGGGGCTGGTTGCCTTATTACGGAAGGTTGCAGAGGTGAAGGAGGATATTTGATAAACGCTCAAGGCGAACGTTTTATGGAAAGATATGCCCCAGTAGCTAAAGATTTAGCTTCCAGAGATGTAGTTTCTAGAGCAATGACATTAGAGATTAAAGAAGGTATATAAATATATATTCACGAATTTTTCAATTTTAATAAATTATACGATCGATAATAGCATGTATTTAAATTTGAAAAATAATTACTCAAGGACGCGGATGTGGTGCACAAAAAGATCATGTTTATCTACAATTACATCATTTACCTGCTGAACAATTGCATTCTCGATTACCCGGTATATCAGAAACTGCAATGATCTTTGCTGGTGTAGATGTAACACGTGAACCTATTCCTGTATTACCAACCGTGCACTATAATATGGGTGGTATTCCAACAAACTATAAAGGACAGGTGATTAGATTAATCCATAATTTCATTTATAAAAATTTATATGTATTATGTTTATTTTAGTTTATATGTATGTATATTGCTATATTACTATTGATGAAAAACTGTCAATTGTTTTTCCATATTTATTAGTATTTTTTCTAATATATTAACACTTTATGTTATAGGTGTTAGAAAACAAAAATGGATCAGATAAAGTTGTTCCTGGTTTATATGCTTGTGGTGAGGCTGCGTGTACTTCAGTTCATGGCGCAAATAGACTTGGTGCAAATTCTTTATTGGATTTGGTTGTATTTGGTAGAGCTTGTGCTTTAACAATTTCTGAGGAGAATAAACCTGGTGACAAAGTAGAACCTTTCCAACAAGTAATATAGTCATACTTAAGTAATATTTTCTGTTTTATCATAGTTGATTTTAACATTTTATTTTATAAATTACAGAATGCTGGCGAAGCTAGTATTGCTAATCTCGATAAAGTGCGTTATGCTAATGGTTCCATAAATACGGCTGATCTTCGTCTTACAATGCAAAAAACTATGCAACAACACGCCGCAGTATTCAGAGATGCTCCAACTCTTGAAGAAGGTAGTTGATTTAACAATTATATTTTATAAAACAATAATTTGACAAGATAATAATCACAAATTGTGTTTTTAATTTTCAGGTTGTAAAAAAATGGTCGATATTTATAAAAAAATTCATGATGTTAAAGTTTCCGATTCATCACTTATATGGAATTCAGATTTAATTGAAACTCTCGAGCTTCAGAATTTATTATTATGCGCTCAACAAATAATTCGAGGTGCTAATGAAAGAAAGGAAAGTCGCGGTGCTCATGCTCGTGACGATTTTAAACTGAGAGTTGATGAATACGACTATACGAAACCAATTGATGGACAGGTTTGTTTATAATATATTAAAGATATTTGTTAAAAAAAAAAACACTTACAATGAAATAGTATATGAAATCGCGTTATTTATAGTTATGAAATTCTAATTTCTTATATCATTATTTTTTGCTTATTAGTAATTCGTAATTTGTTAAAAAAATGCATTAAAATATTTTAAAAATCGAAAATTCAAATTATATTTTATAAAGATTGAAATCAAATAATTATTACATTTTATTTTGTTCCAGACAAAAGTACCATTTGAGAAACATTGGCGTAAACATACATTGGCGATGATAGATTCCAACACTGGAGAAGTGAAATTATCTTACCGACCTGTAATCGATACGACATTAGATCAAAACGAATGTAAAACTGTACCTCCAATAATCAGATCGTATTAGGTTTCCCATAGCTAAATCAAAATTACACTATAATTTTTAAAATATTTATTGAAATTTCAATATATTTATATATTACCTGTCATGTATGAATGATTGATTGTATGATATGTATGTGTGATTGTATTTATTAAATAAATACGAGTATTTGTAATTTGTTTTTCATAAGAATGAAAAAGTTTATTCGCAGCTTTTTGTTATGTGGAAATTATGTATTTATTTCATCTTAATGTATTTACGAATGGAAAGTTTCAGAATTTTGCATAGAAATGTTTTTGATTAATGTGAATATGCTTTTTGGTTTTTTTTTTCTTTTAATTTTCATTCCTAGATATGTTTTTCTCAAATTGATTTGTACAAATTTACAATACATTTAATATAAACTTGCACAGTGTTTAAGAGAGCAACATATTCTGTTTTATTATTGCGAAAATTATATCATAGTTTTCACCTCTTACTTTAGTTTGTAAAAAAATTGTAACTAATCATTGTTTTATTTTCTTGTGCAACTATTTCTTTTTTGTTACTTTTTCATTTACAAAAGTTATCATCAAGATCTTCCGTCTTAAAATATATAGATATTGTCGCACAATTGTGATATGTCTTTTTTTTTTTGAAAATATTTATACAGATATTGTAAAAAAATTAAAAATATTAAAAAATGAAATTTTGATTCATGTTTTTTCTTCATTTTCTATTATACAAATTATTGTTATAAAGCAGAATTGTATTCCTAAATAATACAACAATTATGAAATTTGTTTGTAAAATATTATATAGAAAAAAATGTTAAAATAATTTTGAAAAATGTTTTGGTATACTTTACATCCAACAATAAAAGTATTGAAATATTTTTTAATAAAATTTGTTTGTTATTTTGTCATAATTTACATAATCTCCATTTATATCAGAGTTTGAGGACATTTACTTAATTTTTTGGCATTCTTTGAATGTAATACATACATACATGTATTTATATATATTACTTGTTTAGTTTTTAACTATTTCAAAATTTGAACTCAATTCATATACTTTTTTTGTAAATATTATACGCAGCATTTTTCATATAATTTATATATATATATATATATATATATATATATATATATATATATATATATATATATATATATCATCACTTGAATTATTTAAAATCACACTTTCATCATGTGAAACAAATGCACATATACATATGAAATGATGTAAATTTCAATAAACGTCTATAAAATGGGTACGAAAAACGTGGTCATTCAAAAATATAAAGTAGTTTGTTTATGAGGTTATCACACCAGTTGCGAAGAGGTCAGAAGTTTATGATAGCCAGTGAATTCACTCAGATCAACATGAGCATACGATTTTTGTATAGAATATTCTTGTTTCTATGTACTCGCATTATGTGTATTTGTATGTGTGTATGTTCTTTTTTTATCTTTTGTTATTTATTCAATAATTATGAAATTATAGTCTTGCGACGTAATATGTAAAAATTATATATGATAAAAAATATTTCTCTATAGATTCATCTGAAGCAATATTGACTATAATTTTATATAATTTCATATGCAGACAATTTTTATTACTAGAATACTTATTTTCAAAAAAATATGTTGAATCTAGATATTGGTTAATTATATGTAAATTGAATATTTGAATTCACACAAAATGGCTTTATTAAGGATATTGTATTATTGCAATGATAAATTATGTTAGAAAAATAATTACATATTTATTATGCTAATGTTATTTCTGATGTAAATTCTGACCGTGTGGACAAATATTGATATATCTCCTAGAACCAAAAAATTGCAGACAGTGCAGTTTTAAACGAGCGAATGGTGTTATGATGATAATGTGTCTCAGAACGCCAAAAATAGAAATCGTTTTTCCACTGGAAATATGTGAAATTAATAATGTATTTTATTATATTTCATTTTCATGTATTTTACTAAACTTCCCATATGATAAGGCAATATAATTCTAATTTTATTTTTAATATATGATTTATGAGAGTTGAACTACTGAAGCCGATGATAAATGTTTTTTTTTAATTTATCAGTGAAAGTTGAATTTAAAAATTGATATAGTAATTATGTACTCATTGTATTTGAATTAATATTTTTTACTCACTTATAAATTTGGATGGATTATATTTTGATATTGGTCAACTTAAATATTTGTTTTAGATCATATATTAATTAATTACCTAAGTAATCCATTGTTTATCCAAAAGATGTGTTATTTATCAGATTTAAGATGCATTTACGTCAGCTATTTGATTTATCCCAAATATTTGTTTTTACATTGATGCTTACGTGAATTGAATTACGCATTTCCAATATACATTTTTATTTTGGAATATTCCATACACATGGTGCATAGTCTATGATATATTTCGAGTACGTGCTAGAAAGCAGGCATTTAGTACAACCAATACACAAATCAATTATATTTATATATTCCTTACAAACACCAATAAACATCATCATACCAAATAAACAACTAAACATCTTATTCGTTCAAATGTGATAACTCAGCTACAGTTGAGAAACTGACCCCGAACTAGATAGACAGTCCACATCGTCGGATCCTTATATCGCTTGTTCTCTTATTGAAATTATTATCGAGGCGCAAAATTCAATTTTCTATACATATTTTTTTCGATTATTGATTATTTGCTAGCGATTTGGCGATTTATACCGTTCGATACCTGCTGCATATCGATTTGCGGTATTAAATTTAAACGTTTAAGTTGACCTTTAGCAGATTTTTAATGGTGAAATTTGGAACCACGCTAATCAAAATAGCTTTTCGCTCCAAAAAATCCAATAACAACACGCTGAAGACTAAAATCGAACAAAGTCTCCTTTCTCATTTTGGTATTTGTTCAGGTTTGTATCTTTTGCATATTACAATATATTCTAGAAGTTTTTATGTTTGTTTTAATTACATAAATCATCACTATGAATGATTGTTTTTGAATAACTTGTTTACTTTCTTAATATTTTATCGTAAAATAGTATGCGCTTCTACAATTTTTCGCTCTATTTAAAATAAAATTCCATTTATAAACATATGCTTTATCAAGGTGGTTGTTCTCAATATTTTTATTTTACTGTAATTTATTGTTATTATATATCCATTTTATTATATTTCGATAAATTATATTATTATTTAGCGAGTATTTCACAATTTATAGAATTTAACTTAATAATATATAGAAAATTAATATATTTAATTTGTGCTCTAAAGTATCTTTGACTTCCAAAGTACATTGAATATTTTACATTTACAAACACAAAACTTATTTTTATGTTCACTTTATAAATAATAGTGATTTTTTTTCGTAAGTAAAATATAATAAAAACCTTTTTTCTGTAAAATAATTTATTTGAATAAAAAAATACATTAATTTTTAGAAAATGGTATACGTATTTTTGGGATTTATTAAAGTTAAATATTTGACGTTTATAAATATGATGTATTGTTTTTCTTTTTTGTTTTCTAATCGTGTAAAATTAGGTCACGGAGAATAAATCGCATCATGTACTTTGATCATTATTTAATAAATTCATATTTTACTCTCTAATTTTTGCTGATAACTGATAAGTTTATTTTGATGAACTTTTCTGCGTGCATCGTTTTATTATAATATAAATGTAGTCATATTTTCTTTTATTGATTTACTTTTAATAGGCTTTGTTATAATAATTATTTCGTTGTTAACATTAGAAAATAAAATTTCATCACGAATGCGTTGCACAACAATATCCTAAAATTGTATCAGCATACATTATCTTACTGTCTATTAATAGTGAAGACTGAAATAAATAATGGTATTGATGTGTTCTGTTTTAGAGTGCATTAAACTTCCAAAAATAATGTCTTCGATTCCACAAGGCATGTTTGCGGTGCAAAAAATCAAGGAAAATCAAAATCGCACCGCAAAGGTTGCAAGAATCAACATTGGAGAGAATATACCGGGTTCTCAAAAATATTTCAGCACAAAATGTAAGCGATGTACATGCATAATTTTAAAAAGATGATAATATAAAAATAAACAACTGCGATTTGATATTTTTTTTGTTGTAGTAAATATTTTTTTAATAATATTTGATAATCGAAATTGTTTGTGTGAGATAGCGTGTTTGAAGAATAGGAAATGTTCATTATATATATATATATATATATATATATATATATATATATATATATATATGTATATATATATATATATATATATATATATATATATATATATATATATAATTTGATGGACTTTGATACCATTTTTTTTATATTTAACATTAGAAGAAAAATATTTTAAAGCTTATCAAAATTTATTAATACAGTATATATTTTTTTATTATTAATAATTAAAAATATAATTTATAAATAATATATTAGAAATAATGAAATGTCATATGTTATATAATAATTCGAATAAAAATAAATTTGATTTCTTTTGCGAGCAGTAATTAAAAATTTATAATTCATTTAACCAAAATTATTATATAATATCTAATATTGATTGTAATAATAAATAAATTAGTGTAATAAAGTTAATGTCTTAATTATAATATATTATATAATTAAATCTCATTTAAAATGTTTTCCTAGTTTTAAATATTATTATATGTATTATTTTTATTTTTTATATTAAATTTAATTATATATATATTTTTGCATATTATGTTAAATGTATACATTTTTATTATTTTTAGTGATGGAACTCACGCCTCTTAAATATAACAGTAAATTGATGAACAGTATTTGGGGCCTGTACAACCGTTATTCTCCACATAATATTAAGAGTACCATTGATGAAGTGAATAAACCTGAAGAACTGCATCCGTACGTATAATTTAAAGTATAACTATTTAATGATTTGTATTATATATATATATATATATATATATATATATATATATATATATATATATATATATATATATATATATATATATATATATATATATATATATATATATATATATTCAATTTTATATTGTTTTCATATTTTAATTTTCCATTACAGAATTGCTGCGCCTTCCTGTAAAATTGCAGGAATTAAAGATACTCCTGATGGTGCAAACAAAGTAGTTGGAAAAGTGCAGATTCAGAACAATGTGACTAAATTTGAAAATTTTTGGCAAAATATTCCCATATCTCAGTCTCATTAAATTATTATTTTTTTTTTAATAATTTTATACAAGCTTTTTTTTGGGAGTTTATAATTGTGAATTTTATTTTCTACACAAGTTGATAAAAATGAAGGGGTTAATGTAAACGAATTATTAGATTTTAATACTTAAATAAAGTATTTTATTATTACACTGTAACTAATGTTTCAAAGGTGATGTTGAAATATGTATGTTATAGAATAAATAAATAAAAAAAGGATTTTTTTTGCTTCTTTTTTTGAGAGAATATGCGATTTTACTTAAAAATAAATAAATTTACTATTTTTGTTTACTTTTGATTGTGGTTTCATATTTTTATGGATTTTTCATATTTATTGTAATTAAAATTTTAACTCGATTTTAAATATAACTCAATTTTTTATTTTACACGCGAATTGCATATTTATTTTCCATATTTAATTGTAATGTTTTTCAATTTAATTCTGCAAATATCAAAACTATAAACTTAATAATTGGCGATATCGAATTATTAAAAATTAATTCGATCGTTAATAATGAATTTGGTTAATATTAACGATTTTAAACATTATTATTAGTTATTAGTTTATTACGAATAATTATGTCAATCGGAAACAATAATAAACAGTTAATTCGCATGGAAATTATTTTAACAATTTCAATTCTATTTTATAATTAAATTAGCAATAAATATCGTCGTAATTAAATCGCGATTTATATTATACATTTTTCTTCAGAATATTTATTTTTCTGTAACATAATGCAAGGTTTTTAAATTATTTCAACTACAATTTAGATATATATGTATATATGAATTTTTTAGATATTTTTTTCATATTGAACGAGTCACAATTTACGAATCGCGTTATTGAAGAACGACCGCGCTATACGAGCGCGACATTGTAAGAGCGCCCGCAATAGCGATCCGGTTAGGCGTTCGATCGCTGCGCCGCACGACATCCGATACAAATCTTACGGCGCGTCGCGTACACGTTTATTCGCGTTACTCGGCGCCAAAAATTTTCGTTAAATCGTCGATATTTTCGTAAAACGGAAATTATAAAAATTTTGGAGAGTCGTGGCAAATTTTAAAAGTAAATAAACGCGTTTTTTTTAGGTTTTGCATTTTTAATTTGTTTACGCGAAAACCGAAAAAAATCATTAGAGCGTAAATTAATTTGATAATTATCGACGACGAGGTGTTAAAAAAAATCGGGCGGACGACGAAAAAGGTGAGCATTATTTTTTTTTATTTAATATTTGTTCGTTCGTTCTCGCGGATCCGAAAGATTTTCTCGATTTATTGTTCGCTTCGATTTTTAAAACGGAAGACGATTATTAAGTAGATTCCGGATCGATTGCCGCGTTAAAAAGAGACGCTATTTCCGGCGTCGGGAATCGCCGAGGAAAACGTCGCTCGGTGGCGCGCGCGTCGGCGCTTTCCCCGGGTCGGGGAAACGGTCTCAGACTGGCAACACCGGGCGCGTCGGAGGGGACGCTCGGCGGCGGTGGGGGTCGCTTCGCGGCGCAGTCGGAGCGGATCGATCGTGCGGGAGCTCGCGGCGCGCGCTCGCGCGTCCTCACCTCAGTCGGCGTGCGCGCCCCCGTCCGCGTCGCGCTTTCGCTCGCAGTGCGTGTGCGTCGTCGTTGCCGTCTGCGGCGCCGGCGCCGGCGCCTTCGCGTCAGTCGAGAGTCGTCCGTCGACGGAGCCGCGGCGGAGTCGTCGCGAGATGCGGCGGGCGGCAGCGCCTTCGCCCGCCGCCTGACCCGCCCATGAGGACGACCGAAAGGGCGGCGGCGGCTGCGGCGGCCCAACATGGTGCGGGAGACGCGACACCTTTGGGTCGGCAACTTGCCCGACAACGTGCGCGAGGACCGCATCCGGGACCACTTCAAGCGGTATTTGCCAATATGGCGAACGTTCTTTTTCACGCGTTTTCGAGTGCGAGTGCTGTGTTTTAATACGTATAACATAATACGAGATAATCTTTTCTTATCTGTGACGTGTTCGTGTCGTGTCGTATTTTTATTATTCGCATCATTGGTAGAATATGATATTTTCCAATGGACTTGACGCGTCCGCTAAAATTGACGCAGTGTCTTTAAAAAATTTCCCGTTTTTAACCGGTCGCGCGTGTGTTACGAGTCTGCGCGTTTATTTATATTGGAATATATATATTTACATATATATATATTCGCGTATACGCGTTTGTGTGGGTGCATGCATGCATGTGCGTGTGCGCTCTTCGACGTTTCGAGCGGACGTCGACAAGTTCCCGAACAAGAAAGCTTTTGCTCTTTCGTTGTACAATGTTTCGCGTTCCAAAATGACAACGGTCTTACCGCTTTTCGTTATGTCCGCTTCCACGTTTATATATGGTATGCGCGTTCGTTCGTCTTTCGCTTTTTTTTCATCTCGACTTTTTATTAACCCTCCGCAATTAAAACCGCGTCTTCCGGAACGGCTCGATTGTTTTAACCTTGGATTAGGGCATTTTCGACGGTTTTTATGGTCCTTCGCGATGCGGGTTCGCTTCCCGTAGGAATAAACGGTCGCTTAATTTTCTCCAATTTACGTACGATTGAATGATTCTCGCCTCGTTTTTATTTCTTGTCGGATATTAAAAAAAAACTTAATTTAAATATCGACGGTTATAAAGTGGACGCGTCGCTCCGCGTTATTTGTTTTGATTATATATTTTATAATTTTAATTGTATTAGTTGTGACGATTTACATTACACAAATTATGATTTTCAAATGAAACAGTTGTACGTTTTATTTTTATGTTTTCGTAGAATTTTTGAATACGGCATTTTGTATATCTTTATTTTGAAATTTTGTTTAGCGTTTGTTAAATTATTTAAACGATTCCACATATTTGTAATAATCGGTATTATGAAAACGGTGGTTATTTAATATATATATATATATATATATATATATATATATATATATATATATATATATATATATATATATATATATATATACATATACATATATATTAAAATTTTTCGTCACCCGTTAATTGCTTACTCGTAAACCGTTTCTATATGTTATTATATTTTCTGCTTTGCTATAATATTTGGATTTGCTTACGTCGTTCATATATATATATATATATATATATATATATATATATATATATATATATATATATATATATATATATATATATATATATTGCAGTAAATTTTTGTCAAGTTTGAGTTTGAAGTGGGTCATATACGAAACAATGTGTTGAGAACTTTTTACTGTTGTTTCATTTGAACGCACTAAATTGAAAACACCTGCATTATCCGTACAAAGTTCTCTGTATAAAAAAATAAATAATACATTTTGTGTGTTGTGAATTACCGCTATGTTCTTTTCACTCGGGTCGCGCTTGATGCAAAAGGACGTAAGCGCCGCTAGACGAGGTTCACATCTCGTCGACTGTTCGTTGCGCAAATAATAAATTGTGTACATTCATTCGCCTACGTTGTGTATTTGTGCGAGTGTATATACATGTATATACATGTATATATATATATATATATATATATATATATATATATATATATATATATATATAATTTTGGCATATGTATGCGTGTGTGACACTCATTCGTTTCGTTTACTGTGTGTGCAGCTGCCTTTACTGACCTTACTGTTTTCTGAACTGATTTCCAATTATTATTATTATTATTATTGTGTTTTTACCGTTCAATTTCCGAGGGACCAAAAACTTATATATTTCTTACCGTTCTAGAACATATAAATTTGAACGTACAAAATTGTTTACAATTTTAATATTATAATGGCAAGAAAGTTAAATATTATGATTGTATTTATTGTCATATCGCATAGAAACGCGTCACTATCTAATCGGCGGACGATAGAACGTACAATATTATTCGTTTTAACATTGTCTTATTATTATTATTTCCGATAACTATGTATATTTTTGTTTCGGCACACGTTTTTTTATTTTTATTCGTATTTCGATATCTTTCGTTCGTATCGGTTTTTAAATAATAAAATATATTTAAACGCACATCGGATATTGAGCGTTGACCTCGTTTTCGTTCATAAAAGTTGCGGTTTTGCGTATTATTACGCGTTTTAAAGACGTTTTTGCGAACGTTTAAATTTTTGTTACTTTTTTCGTTTTATTATAATTATACCGTACTTTCGAAGGATTTTCTTAAAATAAGCTCGCACATTTATATACTTTTATTCCGGTCGTGCGTTCCGGACGCGAGCATTTTTGGATCGATAAGTCGTTTTTCGATTCGCTTTACCGTTTTTTATTTAGATCGACTCGTTTTGTTAAAAACGAGCGCTTCTTTTTCCTCGTTTTCGTCTCGCTTCTCCGTCTAATTTGCGCGCATAAGGAAGAATCCGTTTCGCGCGCGCTATTAATATTTTCGGAGAGAATCGACGGAAGGATTCCGCGTGCGTATTTTTATTTGAAAATTTCGATGATGCAATACGACACGAACGCGGTCCGCGCCGACAACCGCGTAAACGTCGTCCGCGTGGGCGTACACGCGTTCCGCGCTTTCGTAATTTCGTATGTGCTGTGCGCTCTCGCGTACCTGCCAATTGACATATTTCGACGCGTCGACGTTAAAATCGCCGAACGTTTTCGAAAACGGTTCGGTCGGTCTCCTCTTTCGCGACGTTTCGCGAAATTACGTAACGTTCTCGCGCGCGCGAGAGGAACCGCGAAACGAGGAGTCGCCGACTAATTATTTGCGCGGAAACAATAATCGAAGGCGCGCGTACGGAGAGAAAGTGGAGCGCGCGGGGGGTTGCCGCGTGCAATGTTTTGGTGGGTTGGCTGTGTGTGCGCGTTGTGCGTGTGTGTGCGTTGCGCGTTTGTGTGTGTGCGCGCGCGGTCCGCCCGAGATCGATACTATGTCGAGGCGCGCGCGTCAGGTGCGGCTGCGACGTTGCCGTTTCGAGGGGCGGAGCGGGGAGCGAGGAGCGCGGAGCGGAGCGGCACGGCACGGCATCGCATGGCCCGGCCGACGACGAGCCAAGGTTGCCGGTTGATTCACCGCAACGCCGACTCGACGCGCTTCCTGCGCGCCTCCTCTTCGACGCGATATATGACTATGTTCGTTCCGCGAGCGAAGGTTGTCAACTCCTGCGCTCGCGCGTACGGCGTGCGTCACCGGCTGACTCATTCGGCGATTCGTTCTCGGGTTTCTTTTTATCGATTTGCCGAAAAATACCGTCCGATTATTTTATTGTCGTAAATCGTGCGACAGTATTTCGAAACGTTTAGTCGCCCTCTTATTATTGCATAAATTGCGCGCGGCGTTCGTTTCGTTTACGTAAGTCGGAACCCGCGTTCTTTTCGAAAGCGGGAACGTCTCGACCGTCGTCCGCGATCAATCGCGTCCGCGCGGATCGGCAACGTCGCGCGCGTTTACATAACTGCCCGATCCTCTCGCTCTACTCTTTCCTGTCCCTCGCCGCTCCGACCTTCCCCGTCTCTCGTCGTACGAAACGTAAATACGTGTGAAATTTACATCGTCGCAACTCGGCAAACAAACAAACGAATCGTATCGGACTCCTTTTATATGTGCGGTGCGGTTCGCAAATAATAATCGAGCGAACGCACACTTTCGGTCGGATAACGGGTCCGTCGAAATCGGCAACGTCGCGCGTCCGTCGAACGACGATTGCGACGGCGATGACGATGACGACGACGACGACGACTGACGACGGCGACGAACGACCGCGCAATGCCGCCCGCCCGTCCGCTGACTTGGCGTGACTCGAAAAGCGGCAACGTCGCGCTCTGATCGATGCGACGCTGCCCGAACGCCTCTCACTCCACACGCCTCAACTCGCACTCGTATACGTATACATTTGCCCCTCGGCCCGTACTAAATATAACCTTCGCACGATGTTCACTTCGGTCTCGACGTTGTAATTCTCTCTTTCTTCTCTCTATCTCTCTCTCTCTCTCGCTTTTTGTACGTGTATTATTATTATTATGATAGGAATGGAATACGTGCGGTCGGCGCGCGCGGTTTGATTTATGTTCTGTATGAAGGATTTACGAAAAAACTATATATTTATTAAGACCGGAGACGCGAACGTAATTTTATTTGCGATAACTACTCGTTATTTACGTTTCTCGTTCGTCGTCCGCGAGCGGTGAAATCGGATTTATTCACAAACTATTAAATAAATATTGTCAACGAAATAATTTTAATACGGAAATTTGCGTAATGCGACGTAGCGCACGCTAAGGCCGTTAGTTTCGAGTTTTTTTTTCGAAACGTTTCTAAAGAATATGCGCGTTTACTTTTCCTCCGTTGAAATTTGTTATTTTTCGCGTTTTTATATCGTATTATATATATATGTGTACCGACCGCGACCGCATATGCGGTGGGAAATTCTCGTCTATTGCTTTATATACATATATGTATTATTACTATAAGATTGCGTCGTTAGATCGGTTTGAGAAATAAATTACACTGTGAAAATTCAAATGATTCGTTCGCACTATCAAAACACCTACAGCAATGTGTCGGTCAACGAACCGCGCTCGCTTGTCTTGCGTTTATTTTATTTTTTCTCTTTCTCTTTTATCGGGTCGTCTCATTTTATCTATGTGTCTAGTTCTTTCTTTCTTTCTCTGTTTCATGAATCTTGCGAAATCTTATTTTGTTCTGGTGCGTTTAACGCTTGCTTGTTCTCGTTTTTTTTTTTTTTTGATTCGTGTGAAAGATGACCGCGACGAATTTCACCAGACGTCCCCTCTTTATTTTTTATTTAATGCAAATAAATCGTTTTAAAATTGTAAGATTTTATATAGTAATATTTTTATCCAATTTTGTAGATTTTTATGATTATCGTTAATATTTTGGGTAAGCGTTTTATTAATAATAATTTGTAACGCGGTATATACTGTTCGTCTAGTAGTATATCTATTTTTTTCTACTGTTTAGTATAATAGGATTTTAATAATGCATATGTGTGTCGTGTGTGTATGCGCGTTGTTGCAGAGGTGGATAATTGTTTTGTGTGTCCCGCTTGTTGTTCGTTCTACTTAAAATCATGTTTTACTTCGATGAATCAGCAGCGCCAGTAAACGGCGACCCCATCAAACAAATAGAAAGTTCTCTATACGCTTATACCGTTTCAGTTAGGTCTCTTTGACAGTGTTCCCATTCTTTGTCGAGTCTTTACACTGTGTGTACACAAACACACGCGCATATATATATATATATATATATATATATATATATATATATATATATATATATATATATATACGTGCATTTTTGCCAATGATGTTCTTTGAAAATAATAATTCAAAAGAAAATTTTATTCACAATTATTTTTTAAACTAATTCTCACTTTTATACTTGTACATATATTGTAGTAAGAGAATATAATAATGTTTTTAATTATATTGTTTCGATTGCGTGTTTGCTAATTTTGTTAGTACAGTAATGAATTTTGTTTAAAAACATGTTTAATTTTACTCTCAGATTTTTTTCTAAAAAAAATCGTATTGAAATATATTTTTTTTAATTTTAGTACTATATAATATAAAAACAGGAATGTTACCTGTAAAATCCTTGGAATTCTTGAATTCCATAGAATACAGAAAATCACAGGTAGCAAAATGAAGATTATTTTGCAATATTTTTATAAAGTATCCATTATCAGTTTTAACTTTTTTTAAATATTGTGTAAGTTATGTTTAATATACTATTCGACAAAGGTCAATAGAATTTTGAAATCGTACATGTCGCGTTTAATGAATAATTATTACGATAAAATATTTTATTCACTATTTGGAAACAAGATACGATAATTAAGAGAGTAAATAATATTTCAAATGTACTTTTTCAAGAACGCATCGAAATTAACCGAGTTTTAACTTAAATTTATAATTAAGATTCATATATATTGTATAATAAACTGTTAAGAGGTTTGCTATATTTTAAGGTTATAATCGTGACTAATAATTGCGGTTGAAATTTGAAATATATATATATCTGAATTTTATAGTTAGATAGTTACGCAAGAAATTTAAACCTAGTTATGTTGTTTGAAGATTGCGTATGTTTTGAATAATTGTGAATTTTGATTTATATTCACTAGTTTTCTGTCGTATATATTTTGTTTTTAATGTAAAACCGTATTCAGTCTTGACAATTTCTTGTAAAATTTTTCAGTTATGGTCGAGTGCAAAGCGTCAAGGTGGTGTCAAACGGGAGTGCCGGCACGGGACCCTCCGGAGAATGCGTCGTCGGAAACGCCAACTCAGGTCCCGGTCCCGGTTCCGGTTCCGGTTCGGTGTCCAACTCCAATTCCAACTCGAATTCAAATTCGAACCCCGGTTCAAATTCGAGCTCGGGTTCGAACGCGAACGGTGGCGCGTCGGTCGGAGTCTGCGCGGCGGTCGCCTTCATGGACATCAAGTCGGCGGCAAAGGCGCACGCTGCTGAACACCTTTTCGACGAGAGAATCCTCACCACCGTTTATTACGAGCCGGCGGCCATTCCGAGCGCCTCCGCCGGCAGCTCGCCGGCTTCCTCTCAATATTCTGCCAGCTCCGGATCGGCGCCCAACAACAGATATGGAGACGCGCACAGGTTTGTATTCGCTTACATATCCACACTTTACATACACAAAATACATGTCCGTTCTCGATCGACACGATGAGACTACCGGGTACAGGGTACTGGGTGGGTGCGTGTGTGCGTGCGTGCGAACAAACTATCCGAGTGTGCAGTGTAAAAAGCGGTGAAAAATGCGAATGTGATCATCTCATGTGAAATGAAAAAAGTTTGTTGTGTTCGTCGTTACAGTGTCGCAATAAGGAGCGACGAAGAAAATATTAACAGTGGCGTAGTGTCGTGCATTCGAGCAGTGTTTCGGTGCGGTGCGGTGCGGTGCGGTGCGCACACGTGCACATGCGCACAAGCGCTCTCGTTCGCGTTCGCGTTCGTGTACGTGTACGTGTTTTTGTTGTTCCCGCTGTGTTGTGTCGACGTTGCCCGCTTCGCTTGCTGCCTTCGCTGTTATACGTCGTCGTCATCGTTGCCCCTCGATCGATACGTGATTGTGTGTGTGTGTGTTTGTGTGTGTGCACGTGCACGTGCACAATGCAACCGAACGTGTTACCGCCGTGTATGCATTCGGCCCGGTTTTCTCATCCTGTCTGTAATATTGGGGTGTGCCCTCTTCTTCTATCCACATTACACAATTTATTTTCCTACACGTTGAAAACTTATCCGATTACACTTTTCGAGTCTTTATATTGCGTTATTTTTTATTTTATTCTTAAAAAAATATTTTATTTATCGCATCGTTTGTTTCTATTTTTCCCGACTGTTTGTTTTATCCGAGTTAATTTTATAAATACTATAATTTAAATTTTATTATTTATCTAGTTATTCTACATATGATATTGATTAGTACAAAACATATTTTCACAATAATCAAGATAACGATAATTTATTTAATTGCGCGGAATTTAATTTCTTATCAGGAAATTTCAATTGAAATATATTTAATTCAGACATACAATAATCAAGATAACGATAATTTATTTAATTGCGCGGAATTTAATTTCTTATCAGGAAATTTCAATTGAAATATATTTAATTCAGACATAATTGATATTTGCTATTATTATTAGTAAAATACTAGAATAAAATTTATCCGATAATTATTTACACTAGAAACCTGTTTGTTTTATTAGGGATTTCGGTAATAAAATGAAACTAGTAAATTCATTTTATTACATATTCTTATACACTTTTTTGATTTATTTAATATTTCTTAATTTTCACAATTATTTTATTGAATTAACTTATTTATTAGTAATTATATATATTTCGATTACTTTTTTCCTTTGGCCACTGCCATTTTCGGTCGCCCGCAAGACTTCTATCCCCCCCCCCTCCCTTTTAGAACGTTTCGCAAGTTGCAAGTAAAATTTTAAACAAGCTGAAATGCAACACTTACATTCGACTTTTTATTATGTATCACATTTTTCTTATATTTATTAAATGCAACCTCGATGCGAGAAAAAAATTTGTAAAGAACGTATCCACCACGTAAATTGGGGGACAAATGTACTTGGATAGTCACGATTAATAAATAATGGGACCTCTACTAATGTTTCACTTAGTATAAAATGATTTCGATTTTTTGCTATAAAATTGAATCTTAGATAATCAAAGCGACAAATATGTTAAAAAAAACATTCGAGATTTGACTGTACAGCGAAATTAAATAGATTGACCAAATAACGGATGAGAAAATTTTACAAAAAAGAAATAAAGTAAACAACAAAATTACGAACATTGGGAAAAGAAAAAGATTTTTATATTGGGCTTATCTTTATTAATAAGAAAATAAAATATATCTTTAACAATAAACAAACTTTCATTTTAATAGAAATATTTTTAAAAAATATATTTAATTAAAATGATAATTAAAAAAACTATATATATATATATATATATATATATATATATATATATATATATATATATATATATATATATATATATGTATGTATGTGTGTGTGTGTTCGATAGATTCAAAAACCATTCATCCAATCGCCGTGAAAATTTGGGAAATTATTAGGTATTATCCCCCGGGATGGTTTTTGAAAATTTCTTTTAAAATTAGAGTGAGGGTTCTAGGTTCTCCCGAACAAATATCTCAAAAATTCAGATTTTTAATTAGATACATAACACAGCAACGCTTGAACGGATACAGCTAGTGTATACTAAAAAGTGATAATTATTTTTATTTTCAATAGTATTTTAAAATGCAGTCACCATTATTTTAAATCAACTCTTTTTTACACGATTTATATATAACAGTTCACAAATAAGAGCACATTTTTTTTTTACTTATAATGAAACATTTAATGGAAAAATTAAGTTTAGATATTTCGATATGAATACGTTAAATTCAAGTTATTGGTAACAAGACTATCAGCGAAACGACACTAACCTTCTCATCTCATAACAAATCTCATAAATGATTATTATATTATATTCAAAGCTCATTTAAGTACATCAACAACTTTCTCCATTTTAATAAATTAATATATTTTCGTAAGATAAATATCTTAGAAGAAATCGTAAAATCTGAAATTGCACAAAATAAACCGGATTTTTTCGTTCTAATTTTTTGACTTTTATGGATTAAATTGTTAATAAATTTATAACGATATACAAGAACAAATTCAATAATATATATTTTATGATTTCTTTAGTCAAAAAAATTGGAGATATTTGGATTCAAACGTACGTAATATAATTTTATATATACAACAAATTACCATATAAAACGACAAAAAATTAATTGCCAGGTGCAAATTTTGATTTTTTTTGTGTTTTTTTTAAATGCATATATTATGTATTGTTTTTTTTATGAAATGATTATTTTGGATATTTTATATGTTAATGAAAATCACATTGAACTTTATTTTATACAAATAAAAAATTCTACGTTAATTGGAGGAGGAGGGGGGATATTAATTCGAAATGATAAATATATGTGAAGAAATTCTTTTAATTTAGGTGTTGAATTTATTTGTAGATATATTTTTTTGTTTTTTTTATTTCGTTGTATTTTCGTATTTTTTAATTGTCTTATAAAAATATGAGTAATATTTCTGTTTGAAAAATTGTTTATTTTTTTTTATGATGTGAGTAAAATTTTATACTTTTAACGCCTAAAATAAGATTTTGGATTCAGTATTTGATGTTAACTCTTATTTGCTCTTTACAGCTGAATTTGAGAATTTTCTATTATATAATTTTGCGTTGTTTGTGTAAAGTTTAAATGACATGTAATTCAAATGAAAAACTGTTTCAATCATTTCATTAAATAAAAATAACAATAAGTATATAAGAATAAAGCATTATGTGAAATATTAGAAATTTTAGTATTTTGAATGGCTAAATATTTTAAAAACCACCAATATTTAGATTACCCGTCTAAACTACCGATTATTATATTTTACAAGTTAACTACTTATTTTTATGATTATAGTTAGGATTGAAAATGTTTTCTTAATAAGAAAGCTGTGTATAAATATGCACTTATAAATTATATTTGAAAAAATAAACTAAAATATTGTTATCACTCTGTAAATTGCTATGTAGCGTTTTTGATTTACGATTATGATTTTTTTCATGACGACGGATATTTGCACTCTCATGTTTATAGTGATTTTATTTTTTTTTAATTATTTTAAATATATCGTATTTATAAAAAATAATAGGGAAATGGACTGAAAATTTACAAAGAATCCATGAAAATGTTAATTTCTTCTATAACTTTAATTGATTATCACTGTTGATGGTTTGTTTTAATTTTTCTATTTATAACATAACTTTTCATGTTTCAGAAGGAAAACATTTTTAATCCAAAAAAGGAATCATAAACGAATATTTTATTTGCTGTTTGAATGACAAAACTAGTTTATTGCGTCATATTTTATATAATTCTATCTTGCTGTGGACCAATTTTTATTTGAAACCAATTTTGTTTTGTTTATCCAAGAAATATTTAATAATTAAAACGATGTAATTAATATTATGCGTGTGCTAAGTTATATGTTTATAATTCGAGTTTTTTTGCAGTGTTAATTTTTTACTTTAACTATTTTTAGGAGTAATTTTGTCTAATTTAAGTTTCTATTTATTTGTTATAATTTTGTGTTATGTGAAATTTGTGGAAAATATCTTTTAAGTTACGTATTAATATTTTAATTGATTGGTTTCACTTTTTCTGTTTAATTTTTTGATGTTTAAAATTTTACTACCATTTTATATTTGGCTATTTTTAATTACGCACTAATTTTTAAATATTGACGGGAAACCATCTTTAAACTTTACGAAGTACTAGTGTTTTGCAGAAAACTATTTAAAAACTAATAACCTAAATAGACGTTTTATATTGACTAACAATATTTATGAATTATTTAACCATATCAACGATTCACATAAAGGTACACTAATATATAAATTTAGAGATCGGTATTGTGTTAGTTAAATAACGTAATCGATCAGATATTATGAAAATTTGTTTCCGTGTTTTTTATGAGACGTAAATAGTTTACGTCTAATAAAAAACACGGAAACAAATTTTCATAATAATTCAGCAAGTTTGAAACATACGTAAGACACAGATAATGTGGGAAAAATAGACAAAAATGATTATTTTTTTTTAAATTAGGTTGATTATTAATGATTATAATATTAAGAACATCATCATCAAATATTAATAATATTTAGTCTACGTAATTACAGAAAATTTTAATTTGTGGCAATTTTTTTTATTTTTTCTTTTGTATATATTTAAAAATATCAATTTCTCCACCAATTTTCATTTATTTATTTACTTTTGCGTATAATAATGTTTTTTTCCTATATTACTTAAGTTATCTGGCTTTAAAATACAATTCTGATTGGCAGTTAGAAAGCATTTCTTTTCAAATCCTAATGCAACGCTTTTTTTTCGATAAAATTGAGATGTTTTGACACTAGGCAGGATTTTACACGTTTTAGGTCCAAAATATTATTCAAAATAATATCGGTAGATTCTTTCGAAATACAGTATTTGATTTATTTTTATTTGACGATTTGTAATTTCTCAAGTTTTATTATTTATATTTTCTTGATATGTTCAATAATTGTCTGGAGCTGTCTCCTTTTTTAACGTTTTCACGACCTGAACTGTTTATACAACTTGTATAAACATTACTTTTTGGTAAATCATAGTCCTCGAAAGTTTTCTTTAACATTCTGAACATTTTTGCATTTGAAATTTCATTCTGAAAACAAAATTTAGTGCAACTTCTTTACTCAATATATTATAATTAGACATTATTAGATTTGCCGAACAAACTTTTGTCGTCGTACAAAAATACGCTTAAACAAAAAGTATTGAATATTTTGTTATGAAATTTGTTACAGATGCCTGTCACAATATTGCCATTTTAAAAAAAATGATCTGCGGTTTACCCGCGAGGTTTAAATTAAAATCTAGTTTTACTTTTTGTACACATTATGCATGTATATGGAAACTTAACTACTTAATTTGATTAATAAAAAGATTCAACTATTTAAGAGTAAATTGTTGGAATTAAAAATTGCTTTTGTAATTTTTGCTACATTTTATTTTGTATCATCATCAATCAATTCAAAATCACGAAACGAAATTTTAGCTCAGTATTTAAAAATAGTACTAAAATTGAACAAATTAAAAAAAAATCAGTTCAGTTTTTTAATAATTGGAAAACTATAGAAAAAAATTTTTTTTAATAAATATAATTTATTTCCATGAACATAAAATTTTTTGGAACATTTCAAATATTTTTTTGATAGTAAATGGAACAACTAAAAAAATACGCTAATATTTCACTATCGAAAAGAAGACGGTTCAATATTAGCGCTAAGTTAAGTGTTATCTTCAGCTGCTTAGTTTTATTTTCAAAATTTATTAATAAAAAACGATTTTTCCATATGTCTCTATATATTTCAAAACAGATTAGAACTATTGATTATCTCTTTTATTAGTTGTGTTTGCCAATAAATATTACAAATAAATGTTGACTATCTCCTCCATTAAAACAGGAGACTATTATTTGTTGATTATCCAATAACAATTAAAGATTTATAAATAAAATAAAGATTTTTTTAATTTGAAAAAAAAAACAGGAATTAAATGTTTCATTACAAAATTATTTATTCATATATACGAGTATAAACTAATTAATTTTCTCTAATTCTTTTGAATAATCTTATTTTTTCTGTTGGATATTTAAAATTAAAACTACAATTTTTAAGGGATTTACAATAATTCCTCACTTATTGCTGATGTTATGGTTTTCGCAAATTGGGGACGCTATATTTATTTAATGATTATATATTATTTTGAAGTTATTTTAAGTCTTTATTAATCCTGCTTGTCTTATTACGTAATACACTTACTCTTATTAAAACACTCTTTAAATGTTCATACATAGAATAAAAATGTTTTAAATTCTTAGAAGTATGATATATAATTTTAAAAATTTGATATAGGTACTTACTAAAAATGGTTGGCATAAACTATTATATGTGAATATTAAATCATGGCGTAGCACGCGTGATGTTTTTTTATTAGTAAAAAGTCAATTTGAACCAGTAGTTACGGTTGCTGAATATTTTTTTCAGACTGAACATGTTCTCTTATTTTACTGATTTTTTTTTGTATGAAAAATTTGTCTTTTTTGCCATCGCTTTTCCAGTGGTTTTTTTTAAATGCGAATTTTTATTTAATTTTATTTAATATGTGATTTTAAAACTCAATTTTTTCTATCATTTAGCTTAGAATAACATAAATTTTGAATTGATATTATTTTCCCAAAAGAAATTTTGAAAATCTAATAGTACTTTAAAAGTTTAACCCATTCTTAATTCTCAAAATTGTACTAAAAAGATTGTTCTTGAATTTTTGGAAAAATGGAAGGAACTTTTGCATCAACTTATCGAATCTACGAAATAATGATTTTGATATATTTTTTGTGTTTTTCTAAATACATTTTTGTTTTTAAATTATATAGTAAATTTTTGAGAGTAATTAAATTAATAACCAAAAACTTGGTTTATGAATTATACGGATATACATGTATATACACGTTTAATTTTTCTAAATAAATATTTTAATAAAAAAATAAAATTGTGTAACTCAGTATTTTATAACAAGTTCTAATTAATACGAAGTTTTTTCGAAACTTACAAATTTATTCTACAAGTGAAATGAATAACAATTTCTTAATAATTTTGTCTATTTGGTTATATTAGCCCACAAAATAATACTATTAGGACAAGTATTAAAACCAACGAGAAAATATTACACATTTTTGAACAGCTTTAAATAATATTCGTAACAATTTATTTGGCAATGGACAAATAGTTTATATTTGTAGAAATATTTTTTTCTTTAAGCGTATATTACCACCGCAAAATGTTATTTAATTATTTAATCGTTGTCAGGTCAAACTTATGAAAAAGTTATTTTTGAAAAACACTAATGTAATCTATATAAAATATAATGTATGATTTTTTATAGAGAATATTCTGCTGTATAATTTCTTTTATCATCGAAAAAAGATTTCGGGCGCAAGGCTAATTTCATTCTCTTTTCGTAAGTGTTTTATGAGATATTGAGGACCCAAATTATGAATAGATTTTTTTATGTAGAATTTTATGAGTGATATTTCATCCGTTGACATATTTTCGATTTGAGTGATAGTTTTCGTTAAAACCCGGAAAACTGAAAAAGGAAGTATACACTTTGCATTACGATTTGCGTGACATATTTTTCAGTGCAAATGGTGTATGTTTTTTTTAAGAAATTATTTATTTTAATAAATACAGTTAACTCTCTTTTTACACAGCATATATGTTCCTAAGCAAACGTTTAGAAAAAATCGTGTAAATAAATCTTTACGACATATAGTAAATTTGGGGTTATGTTTCACAATTTTAAAAATACGTGTAAGATGAAAAATATATATTTTCCTAAAAACAACGTGCAAAAAAGTGATCTATAACTTGTGAAATCTATATTACACAAGTATTTATAAAACGAAAAAAAAATATTTTTATTATTAAAAGAAATAAAATAAAATTACTGTATAGAGAAAATTCAATTTTTAAGTATAAAATATAAAAATTCAAATTGAAATTACGAATAAAAATCAACTTTGCAACTATTTATCGTTACTTGATAATAAGCGTGCATGTTTATTATGGACTCAATCAAAAATGCTGTCATCAGTAGATATGTTAGATATGTCTAGCACAATTATTTATTGGCGAAATTATTAGTCGGGCGAATTGGGTATTCCCCAAAAAAAACAAGCCATGAAATAGACCTAGTCACTAACGCATCTATGGGTATAAACTGACCGACGTGTTCAATTATAAGCACCTCAATTGTATTTTGTTCTTGTATAGATAAGTTTCTGTAAGACATTTAAAATTAAAAAGAAAATTAAGCATCGTATTAGATCAAAGAATTCTTCTAAAATATTATATTTATTCTTATTGGTGAACCGCTTTATTTCAAAATCGTGTATAAAATTGTGTAAAAAGAGTTTGGTGTACATTTGGAGTAGTAGTAGTCTTCAAGTTAAAGTTGCCAAAAAAAAAAAACTTGTAATAACGAATAATATATAAATAAAATTATGAATTTAATACTTTAAAGAAAAGTAAAGTAATTTTTGCTTAGATTTTAAATTAATATATAACAATCAATTATTTACAAATTAAAAACTAACTAAAATAAATTCCTCAATTTTTGTTCGCGTTTGTTACAGGGATGTCGTTTTCTTAAAATTAGCCATTAATTCAAACTTCTTTTTATTCTAGATGTTATAAATAAGATACAAAAAATGGGGTGTGGCTGTGTCATGGACATGCCGTGTTTGTACGTGAATACGTTTGTGTCGGGTTATATTTTAAATAAAACATTTTTATTTATGTATTTAGGATAAAAGCAAGGAAGCAAATAATTTTCCATTTCATCATTCACTTGCATAATTTCAACTGCCTCAGCTGCAGATGTCCAGTACATCTGCATCATTGTTTAATCGCTCAACTGTATCCATTTTTTTACATTCCCGACATTGCTCGACTCTGTCATATGGTGTTTTATTATTACCATTTGATTGTTCATAAAAAGTCCTTTCCAACTGTATATGATCTTTGTACTGTAAGGTCTTGTTTTATGCGGTTGATACTTTCTACAGAAAAGCGCATATAAAAAAATCGCATTAAAAAAACTACTTTCTTGGAAAAAGTAGGGATACATTCCGTAATTTTCTAAAATCACATAAAACTAAAACAACGAGTTAAAATTAACTTAAAACTGCATAACAAAGTTTGCAGAAATTTAAAGAAATAGACTTCTTAATAAATTACTCCGAATTTCTGAAAAAAATTCATATGAAAACTTAAAATAAACTTGTATTCAAACTTAATTAATTTTATTTTCTTGAAAAGTTTTACAATTTTTAATCATTATTGCTATCTAATAATGGTTTGCACCGTTTACGAAGTGTTTCTAAATTTGCAGTAGATATTTCCGGTAAAGGCGATGCATTTTCACAAACTTCATTCTCATTTTGTGTAGCTTTTTCTTTTTTGACAATGTAATCGGTAATTAAACATTGCCACGATGATTCTACTAATTTTTTATGTTGTTCAATATATCCAGAAATGCAGTTCTGCAGCTTACGTTATAATTTAAAGGCTCCTTCAGAATTGGAGTCATTAATAAGAAAATTATTTTCTTATTTACTGCAAAGTTGAAGACCTAGCTGTCCTTTACATCCATAAACGTTATATGTCAGTGGAACAAATGGAGTAAGCTTTGAACGTTCCACAATTTTTGGAGACTATACGCGGGTTTCCTAAACTAGCCTATATGTATGTTTTGTCCAAGAAATTTTTGGATGAAATACAAACGGGGTTCGGGATTTTGTCCATTGATCAAGTATAAAACACGCATCTTTTCCCCCTATTTTTTTAAATATTTTTATTTTAAGTTCTGTATCAAAAAATTATCGTGGCGTAATTTAATTTTGGGTGTAGAGGATAGATTCGAAACAACATTGCCAAACTAATTCCCCATTTTTTTGTTATCATTAGGGTTTATGGATTTGCCCCCGTATGGTAGCATATTTAAAGGCGTACTCTCGTCAAAAAAGATGAAACAAGAAATTGTGTTATCCAGAATCACGGAATTCCAAGGGACTTTCCGAATTTTATGTATGATTATATTAATGTAAGAAAAGATGATACATAGTACGTTTAAAGAATCGATTTCAGATTTTTATAAATAATATGAAAAAAATATTGAAAACTAATAATTTAAAAAATATTCAGTGTTTCAATTTCAAGTATGTAAAAATTTATATTTTTGTTACATATTTATTCACCAAATGTGCGAAAACTTTGTTTCATGTGTTATGTACATATTTTTGCGTATATAGGTATGCTATTTTCAATATATAAATTAGGTTAGAAATTCCCGAATTACATGTGTGAAATTTTGTCCATGTGTACGTATGCGCAAGCTTGCGTGTAAACTCTTATTATTGGTTGATGTGTGTTGCGCGATATATGACACATTTTTTCAATGTTTTTTTTTCATATTTTCAGCTATTAAAATTAATTATTGTTCTTGTTTACGTTAGTTATATGATTAAAAGTTTTTTTTTAATGAAAATATTTGTGGTTTTCGGCTTATAAACCACTTATTACTGAAAATGTTCTCAGTAATAGTAAACGTGTACGTTTTTTATACGAGTAACGTTTTTAGCTTCAGTTAGTATTGATTAAGTAGCAGTATAAAGTTTTTATTTTATATGACTACTAGCTGTGACCCTTCCCCGTTGCTGTGTTATAGTAATAATATGTGAATGATAATAATTTCTCATTAAAAAATATATATCTTTAGCAGAAAGAAAATCAAATGTGCATCTAATTTAAAATATTTATTTGTAAAAATAATTTTATAATGCCTTAAAATTTTGATAATTCTTAAAAGGATCTAAAGGCAAATCAAAGAGCGCGTGGAGAAATGCGACATTAACCCCCTATAAGTTGGCGTTTGTCTAATTGTCAAACATTTAAGGATCATGGTATCATACACTTTATATATATAATATTAAAAAATTCTAGGTTATCATATTTAAAAAAGCAAATAAAAAATAATAAATCTTAATTAATTTAGGATTATAGAAAAAAAATACAATTAAAAATCATGTGTAAAAAAATATAAAATTACGGCCACAAAAAGTATCGTCTTGTTCGCGCTTATAGCCGTTCCGCTGCTATCAAAATTGGAGGAAATCGAAGCAAAATTGAATCGTAATTTGTTCGGGACCATATAGAACCTCAACTCTGATTATAAAAAAAAAATCATAAACCTTCCTTGGGATATATCTAAAATTTTCCCAAATTTTCACGATCACACACACACACACACACACACATATATATATATATATATATATATATATATATATATATATATATATATATATTGTAGTAATTAATTATAAGTTTATCTTCGAGGATATATCATAGAGTTACCGTAACATAATTAGTGTTTGCTATCTGCACGTTTTTGAAGTCTTGTTTTGTCTTCTATAGACATTGTACAAGGACCTAAAAAGCTTTACTCTTCAGTTATTCCTCTACAGAGACTTATTTTGTTTTTCTTATAACAAGAGATTTATTTTTCTCTTTATCTTCTAAATCTTTTATTGAGAGAACATTTGTTCTTCTGCTTCTTTATATCAATCAAAGAATTACCTCTTTTATATTGAATTTTGTCATAATTAGATCATTCCGAATTTGACATCACTTTATAAGAAAATACAGTTGCTTCTTGATTTATTTAGTTATCTCTGAATACTGTTTTTCCACAAAGTTATAATTTATATTTTCGAATAGTAAGTATTTATTTTGAGATTTCAGAAAGAACTCTCATTGATTTGATTTACCATCTTTGCAGTATTCTATAAACAAATTTGTTATTTATTGAATTGTGTTCCATTGCAATATTATAACGTAATAGGTTTTTCAGGATTCTTATCTCTTATTACTTTTACGTTGAGCGAGACTTGTTGTTTGAAATTTTTTCATTGATAATCCATTTTTAATATGCATATTTGCAAATTAATTGGTGTTGGTTGGTAAAAAGATAAATAGAAGTTAATATAAACGTGCACAAATTAGAGAATTAAGCTTTTTAACCATATATAATAATCCCTTGTCACTTCGCGGTTCGATTACCGCGATCTCTATTTCGCGGGTTTTTTAAAAAATTAATGTGAAGTATTTATTGCAGTTTTTTCATATTTCGCGAATTTTTGATGAATACTCATGAAATTTTTAAAATTACATATCTGGAATTGAGTTTTAAACATTTTTGTGTATGTATGAATTTTTAAAGAGTGTTTTAAAAGAAACAGATGCAAAAGGGCATGGGAAAAGTTATTATGGGAATGTGAGAGGGTTATTTAGTATATAAATTTGTAAAAAGGACTAAAAGTCTTAAAATAGTGTGTAATTACGAAAATAACGTATAGTATGAATATTAAAATAAATATAGTGTCCCTACATTGCGTATCTTCACTTATTGCAGGTGGTCTAAGAACATAAAACCCGCAATAAGAGAGGGATTACCGTATTTAAATAAGAAATAATTGTAAAAAAACAATCAGTATTCGGAGATAAGTAAGATATTTGATTAATAAATAGTTGAGATATTTTTGAGCGGTTTTCCATTCCATTAGTGGTTTTCCATTATTGGACTTTTTCTCACTATTTTAATTATACCTTTGAAAATACTTTTTTAGGAAGTATTATTTATATTTGATCAATTTGTTCTATTCATCCCCTCTTTGGCGATTTTTTATTATCGTAATCGATCATTTGTGACACAATAGTGAAACTCACTTTGAAAAATATTTTTTTTCCCATATTTATTTTAATTTAATTTTTGTGTAAAAAGATGAATTTATGATTTTTTTTCTAATATTTAAACATCATGAAAAATAAAAAATGGGTCATAATACAATCAACCTATAAATTACGAAATATACTTCTGCATCACTTAACGCACCAGCTTATATTGTTGTTTTTGCTTATTAATTTTTGGTTAAAAAGCCAATAAATAATGTCTTGTGACTTGACCTTGAAAATGTGTTAGGCATATTTGATAGTTTAAATGTCATTTTATATTATGCATATTTGTAATAAAAAAATCTTATTAGTTTTTTTTTGTGAATTGTCTTGCCATAATCTCTATTTGGGTTTTTTAACCCTCTACCGCATACGGGCCCATATATGGTTTTGTAGTGTTGTTTCAATTTTATTTCTAAATTAAGTATTTTAAAATATTTAAAACTATTTTAATCCATCAAATATATCCTTAGCAATAATAAAATGAAAAAAATATCTATAATTTTATTATATTTCGAAAAAATCACATTTTAATGCAAGCGGGTAAGAAAGTAGAATTGAAGTGCAAATGACGCATTTTCAAAAAACGATAACAAAGTAAAACGTAAATATTTTTTGACAAAAAAAATATTTTTATGGAGCTGATATACTCATCTTTCTTAATGGATAATAATTTTTCCGCCTTTCAACTGTTTATTATACTTTACAACTAGTTTTCTTTCGATTCCATATATGGGCTCGTATGCACTAAGACATTTTTTCGCTTGGACAAACAAATTAGCATTTGGATTTTTATTTATTTATAATAGCCAAAATTTAATACTTTCATTATTTATTTCTTTTGCTTTGCTCGAGTTTTGATATTCACAACAACATGAAACATTCTAACAATATATTTAATATTAATAAGTTATAAATTAGATGATTCAATAATTATGGGAATAGTTTATAGACACGAATTTGTCATTTAAATTAATATTTAATAATTAATCACAATTAAGACTTAAAATATATGAGAAATAATTAAACGTTTCCTCCACTTCAATGATAATACAACATTTATTCCATTTGGTCATGATGGTTACGACAAGCTTCATAAAATTCGACTCTTGGTAGAACACATTCGACAACGTCTCACACTAGTTACCAAAGAAGAGTTTCTTGCTGTTGACGAACAGATGATACCTACGAAAAGTAGGCATTAACTGAAGCAGTACAATTCCGAAAAACCTGACAAATGGACAAAACTAGGTATTGCGCGGAGCTTCAGGTTTTAGTTATGATTTTAAATTGTTTGCTGGAGAACAAGCCAACAAGATACCTGAAGGAGCTTCTGATCTAGGAGTGAGTGGTAATGTAGTATCTAGACTCACCCAGGGAGTACTAAATAGGACATTAGTCTGAATGGCTGAAGACTTGTCAGCCATTCAAGTATGTTCAATGAAAACTTACACTAAATACTCCAAGTTTACAGTTTTTTTATGTTATAATAAAAAAAGAAACTGTTTGTTTTAATTTTACGCATAATTATATATCTTTTTTCTCTATAATATTTCAAAATTTTGTTATTATTCTTTGTTTTGCTGCATACAATGCCACATATTGTCTGTAATAGTTTTTTGTCTCAGTGCATACGAGCCCATATATGGTACCGAGAAAAAAAAACCAAAATATAAAACTTTTTCATTTTTTTTCTTTTGATATGTCTTATTGATGATTAAATAAAGCGATTTCCACAGAAAAAAATTTTTTTTTCAACGCTTTAATATGTCAAATGATATAAATCACTCCATTACATAAATACATGGAATCGGAAAAAAAACTTATATTAAGATAAAAATTATTGTTGCACTGGTGTGGTAGTATACAGTAGATTCATGCGGTAGTGGGTTGAAAGTGAAATATTTAAACAAAACATAATTTGGCTAGAATTTAATTTTTATACAACTTTTTTACACATAAATGTAACTTTTCATGTAAAAATAGAAAAAATCAGGCATTAATGTGTTAATCATTATAAATATTGCCACATTTTTATCATTGTTAATATTTTTGAATAAAATACAAATTTTAAAATAACTGGTGTATGAGTTTACAAGTTATTACAGCTCAAAGTTTATTGTTAACTGGATCGGTTGAAATTAAAAAACCGAAATTTTAATTTATGTACATTTATAATATTATATTATGTTTTTTTAATGTAGAGAGTATTTCAATAACAATTTGACATAACTAAAATCTGTGATATTTTTTTTATGTGCGAAATATACTATGAGTTTATTTATACAAATTTCTTGTAAAATTAATCATTTTACGTCAAGAACATATCTTTGAGACCACAAAACCAATCGGGATATTATAATAGTTGCTTTTCACCTGTATCATTTTTATATAATTAACACGCGTGTGTGTGTTAATTTAACCTGCGGTTGCTTAAATTACTTTTAATAATTAATTTTAGAGTTATGAAATTTGTTGCGTGTTCCCTATAAATATTCTTTTCATTAATCGATCGATTTTTGATTTGTAGTCCGTACATCTTTATAGATACAAGAAAGAATTTTTAAATCTGAATAAGTTTTTTTCTAATTTTTCATAAGATTCATTCATGTTTTTTTTCTTTTTTGTAGTTCTTTATTTTGTTATTGTAGTCATATTTATAGATGACTATATATACCTATTAACTTTAAGGTTAATTAATCATTTGAATTTTTTAAATTTTACTATATATTGTTATTGTCGGGAAAAATTATGGAATGCAATATTAATTATTTATGTTTTAATCTTTACGTTGAAAAACGCATTTTCTAATATTCGGCATTCAAGAATTTCTTATTCATTAAATATTTGAAACGGTTTCATTTTTTAAAAGTAATTATATTTGATGACTAAGTTTTTTTGAGATTAGTATTGCATAAAATTTCGAGACGATTAGTATGAAAATTACGTATATTTGTCTATTTGAGCAGTCATATTTGACATTTTAGCCTTTTTGATCTTATTTATGACCAGTCAATGATATTTTGCACCAGTTTATGATTTTAGTTGAGCGTACATATATTTGACTAGTGTTAGTGTATACTCGTTTTATAAGAATTGATAACTACAATTTACGAAATTACTACAAAATTTAATAAAATAATATATATGATTTTTTTTTAGAATTTGAGATAAAACATTTGTGAGGTTATGAGAGCGATTTTTTTCTAGCTGATCAATATAATAAACGTTTTTTAGTCTCAACATTAAAAAATATTATTTAGAAAATATTATTTCTTCCTGAATATTACATATATTTAAAATAAATAAATAATGATCTATCGCAGGATTCGGCAACCCTTTTCTTGACGGCACATTCAAATGTAACTTATAGTGCATTTATATCATATATGAGTGTAAATATTATTAAAAATAAAAAAAATATTGACATGCTATAATAACATGTCAGAGAACAAAAATTTTATAATTCTTAAAAAAGAAAAAAAGAAAATACAATTTGAATTACATATGTATAAATATTACTCCGGTCAAATTGTTCTAATTCGTTACTAAAGAAAGTATCGGCGATTTCACTATTGTCACCAGCCACACTTCGGCATGCTCACGCTATAACTTTAATTTTTCCTAAAATTATATTAATACTTTGGCGGACCGCAAGTTGCCGACCTCTGGTCTATCGCATCAGTATTGTATATAATTATAAATTTATATCATAATTGCAATATTTATTAAAAAATATGTAGCTTTAAGGTGAGCTTAAATGAATGGCTCAATTGGTAGGGGTTAATAAAGGAGTTCTACGATTATTATTTATGAGTTTTTATTAAATCATACCCATATTTATTTTTTAAAACGAAAGGAATGATTAAATAATTAATTAACTGTATAAAAATATTTTTTTCCTAAAAAACACTTATGTTGTATTACTGTCATTACCGTTAATAAAAATCGCACCATTGTATTATTAATAATACATTAATATTATTGTATTATTGTCATATCGTATTATTGCATTATTAAAAAAATCGATATAATTGGTCAATTATTTTGTAAATTGTTAATTGGTTATTGCATTGTCATCGAGAGTGAGCAAGCATGCAAAGATTCAGCTCAATCAGACATCGGAAAGTGCTTAAAAAATCGATTACAAAATTCCACCCACAGACTGAAATTTAAATAAAAGTGTGTAATAATATTTAAAATTACTAGGTTAAAATTAAACGTAGTAAAGGTTATTAAAGGAATTGAAAAGGGTAATGTATTAGTGTGTGGGAAGGGTTTATAAAGGCTTAAAATAGTGTATAACTACTAAAATAAAGTATAAATATTAAAATAAATATATAGCATCTCTACTTTGCTGATTTTCAACCTGACAGTTGATTGTTATGTGAATGAAAAATTTCTTAATTTTTTTTGTTACTCTATTCAAAACAAAACTTTTCTACCATTTTTGTTCTTTCGATTGCGTGTGTAATTTATAAGATAGAATAGAAAATATTTACTTTTGTTAAATAAAAATAAATTCTGATTTCTTCAGATTTAATAATATTACAATTTCTTCAGATAATTCCCGTGTATTTGACGAAACAAAAGATGTCCCATTACCGTTCAGTGCTAGCTATTTATCTATGAGCGGTTTTTTTGAAAGCGGCATTAATCCAATATATATATATATATATATATATATATATATATATATATATATATATATATATATATATATATATATATATATATATATGGAGACTTGCACCACTTTCAAAGTAATTATATTTGTAATTTCATTTACTAAGTAAATTTATATTAAAAATATGGGTTTTCATACTTTAAAAGTTGCCATATAACATACAAAATTTTTGTCTGAGCGAATTTTCTGTATTACATATTTTGTAGAAATGGTGATAGTTTCATTTTTATTGCAATACACTGTTAGATTTTTGTGATTCCATATTGGGCTTTACATTTTCAATAGTAAATGTATTTATTAATTAAGATATTTATATTTCATAATATTTTTTTCAATTCACTATTTTTTAGATCACTATAAACATACATTTTTATTATATAATTCAGATTTTAAGTGTTATGTAATTTTATATTAAAGTTTATGTTCTATGAATCATTACAAATGTGACGTGATAAAAAATGTGATCTCAAAACAGTATTTTTTAGATATGGAACTTAAGTATATTTATGGTATATATACGAAGAAGAAATTATATTTTTTTACATAATAGTTTCTGAAACGCACATCTGTTGTAAGAATGTAATCGAATATTTGATTTAAAACCCAACATTAAGAAACGGTAAAATACTATGTTTAGTTATCCAATCATGTTATTCGTGAATAATATGTGAAAAATAATTAATTAATCTGGTAGTTCTCAAAGGGATTTTATATTTATACTGGAATCATCTGACTAAGTTCAGTATGACATCGATAATTCATACTTGTCAATTTGTAGTCTGAACAACAACAAAGTATTATCATACTAAAAAAAAGAAAATATAATAATTATAGAAGTAACTCACATTAAACATAAAATATTAAAATAGTATAAATGAATACTTAAAAAATATTATCATTTTTATTAAACTGAAATATAAAATAAATCCAACCTAAAATTTATTAAATATAATATGTATAAATTTAATTAAATTTATAAACAAAAAAAAACTTTCGATATTAAAATAAATTTATCGCATTTAACGAACATGGATTTGAAATTTAAGATAAATAACCACATTGAAAAATTAAATCTTGATTCATTTTAATTTACATAATTATGGAAAAAATATTATATTTAAAAATTATATATGTAATAAAAATAATTAAAATGTATTGGCAAAAAGTATGATATATGAATCTCTTAAGGGATCAGTTATTGAGATCGAAGTAATATTAGATCACAAATGTTGAAATGTTTTATATGAAAACATTAAAAAAAAACGAGTTTTTCGGTATGAAAAGGATGTATATTTTGAGTTGAAATCAAAATCATTTAATATCAAATTCTGAAAATTATGTTACCATTTGATGAAACAAATTATGACGGCGTTAAAAGTTTGTTTTCAAAAAATATTTTAATTGTTAATGCTATATTTCTTTTTGATATCTAATGTCTTAAATTTTGTATTTTTTAAATTTTTATCGTTTAGATATAACTTATAACTTTATGATTATTTTTTGTAGATTAGCAGGAAAAATTATTATTAGTTTTCACTTTTTTTTCATAATTTGTAATATCAAAAATATCTCTTGATCAAAAAAATGCCTATAATTTCGATCTATGTATATATTTATAATTTTTTTATGAATAATTTATTTTACATTTGTTTATTAAGTATTTTCCATCTATTAATTTATTTTTATTGGATGTTTTATGGATTATTTTGAAAACAATTTAAAGGATACTATAATAAAATCTTAAATGAGAAATCGTAAAATGTAGTTAACTTTAATAACAGTTTTTATTAGAGCAAAAGCATGGTTTTAATGGCTATAAAATTAGTAGTTATAGATTAAGTCTTTTCTAACAAATGCAATGAATGATTTTTTCATAAGACATTCTTTTCTTTATTATTATTTGAAAAGTGCTACTTATTCAAAGTATATTTTTGTTTAGATGTTTATTTTTTATGCACTATATATTATTTAGATGTATTTTTTTTTGATGATACTGAATGTGTATTAGTTTGTTAATACGTAACAATTATAAACAAGCGACCATTGTCAAAAATGACTGAATTAGTTTGCTCTTAACTGTATTTTTTATAATAAAGTAATAACTATGCATTCAATATACAATAGAATGTGCATAATGGAAATATTGATTAATAGAACGAGTTGTTTATTGAGACCAAAATAAAAATTCCCAAAACATATTTAAAAATTTCTATTAATTTTGTTTTTTAAAAGGATGAAAAAGTTGTTTAATTGGATCAACATTGGATTTTGTTCTATTAATTAATCATTTAATTGAAAGCGCTAATCTTTACTCGAGTATTTTAAATAAGTGATAGAATTCATTTGCTATAATTGAATTGTTATTAACAATTTTAATATGAATATGATTTAAGATGAATTTTAAAAAAATATACCCGCTGCATTTCGTGCTACCTTGACAGTATCACTTTCTATTACCCCTATTCCAAAAAGAATCACTCTTAAAGACCATCAATTATACCAGCAACTGGGTTTGATCTAAGAAACTGTTACTGATATGTCAATTCTGTCCATTACACTATAAATCCTATAAATTTTGTACAGCAATTAGATTTTTACAAATCACATAGAAATTTTGATTATTGTTTGTATATATTATTATATATTCATGTTTTTAGCTTTAATCACAAAAATAATGGAGTATAATTTTAAAATAATCTAGTAAAATTATTTTTGTCATAAGCGCTTTTGACAATTTTATTTAAGAAAAAAAATGTTTAAGAAACGTTTTTCTTATTTTCCGATTAAGCATCTTCTACTATATTTATTTTTCTATTTTATTATGGTTGAAACGATGATTATATGTTATGTAAGTAGTTAAAATGTTAACTTTCCTAACAGATTAATTATTGAGTTGGCAACTAAGCGATTGCGGATTTGAGTAATAATGAAAATTTGAATATTTTACTGGAAAATATAACATCAATTAAGTATTATCCTTTTTTGTCGATAACCTTTTGCCATTTTTCAGGTTGTTTTATATTTTCATCCCAACTTAGTTCCGATAATTTTTAGCGAATTCCCAAAGATGGTTGTTTTGCATTATTATTTATCAATTTTGGTCACTTTCCTCGAATTGCCTCGGTTAATTTGACGAGTTATTGAATGTGCACATTTGAATTAATCATTTGATTTCTAAGTAAAAGTTAAAACTGCAAATTCCTTTATAATTCTATCAAACTGAGCACAAAGGGTTTTTAATTAATCTCAGTTTTTTGGTGTCGTTTATGGTGGTTTATCTTGCATCATTTATGATCGATTAATATTGTTATAAACTATTCACTTTTCGTCTTTTCATAAATGTATCAATTTTGTTGCGTTTTATAAACAAATTGCAGATGTTAATAAAAATCACCAGTATGAAATTTGATAAATCAATTTTAATATTGAATTTCATTCCAGGTTTCATTTCAATATAAGGCACATATCTTATGTACTTGCAATACATTCTTATCATTTCAGAAATAATACAATAAAATATACCTAAAACATACATTTTGTTCTTCTAATTTTAAATAGGAATAAAAATGATAATAAATAATTAATCCATACAAATTTTTACATAATTAAAGGCAGAAATCCAAACAAAAAGAAAACAATACCGATTAGGTGTTTTGAATACATTCTCAAAATGAAAGAATGTGTTAAAATCATATACTGATAAATTACGCCCATCTTATACAATATGTATTTTTTAATACGTATTATTAAATTAAAATAAATATTAGATGTAATCTATTTAGTAATATGAATTTGAGGAGGATTTTCAGTGAGAAGAATTTATATTTGAGTTTTAAAATGCTAATAAGTTTTTGAATATTTTTTTTTAAAGTTATTCATTTATACCATTTTAGAATTATATGTTTAGTATGATTTTTTTATTGTTACTAGTGGACCCATGTGTGAATTCGCATATGGGTTCATTGTGTGTTACATCATTAGAAGTACACACCTTTTTAATTATATATTTAATTTATTAAAATTATTTCAAATATTCAATTCAATATTAAAATTTAAATTGTATAAAATATTATAAAAATATTTTAATAAAAATTAAAAATAATAATATTCTGCTAACTCAGTGTACATAAAAAACAATTTTATATAGTACAATAGAAATAAAAATAGTAAGAGACAAATGTTTGCAAAGCGATAATTAAAATATAAGTATCAAATTTAGTTATTCGTAGTTAACAAAGAAAACTAATGTCAATAGTCCTTAAAAGGACTTTTCATATATAAAAAGAAATTCGAAAATAATTATTTAACCGTCCCGCCTTATACGAGCGTATGCCGTACGTGCAAAGGAATGACTTTTTCGCGCACGCGCATTCAATATGATAAAAAATATATCTCGACTAATTATTGGTACAAAACTTAAATAAAAACATTTATTTACAAAGTATTTTGAAAAAAGTACGTATTTTTTACCCAATCAATGGGAAAAAACTTGGAAGTAGGGTGGTTAAAAAAACTGTGATAGACACATTCGAACATCCCAGCAATTAAGTTCTTATAATAACCATATATTATTTTTATTGTATTTTTTATATTATAGTAAGAAGTGTTTTATAATATTATATTATATTTGACGTTTTAAAAATTTGTGGGTCAACATTAAATTTATTTTAATTACTTTTTAATTTATATGTAATTAAATCTTAGCAAAAATTACTTTACTTTTTTTGAAGATATCAAATTCATAATTTTATTTATATATTATTCTTTATTACTTTAATAAGTTTTTTTTGGCAACTTTGACTTTGAAGACTTACTCCAAATGTACACCTAACTCTTTTTTTTACACAACATTTTTATATAAGATTTTGAAATAACACGGTTCACCAATAAGAATGAATATATTTTTTACACGAATTCCTAAATTTATAAGTTTCATTTGTCTGTATGCTGGGTGAAATTTTGTAATCGATTTTTTGAGCACATCCCGATGTTCGATTTAGCTGAAACTTGTTTACTCTAAAAACAATGCCAGAATCAATTAACAGATTTACAAAATAATTAAACCAATCTGTGGAAATTAATTTCGAATAATAATACAATAGTACTTTTATCAATGTTATTATTAGTAATACATTCGATATAAGTGTTTTTTTAGAAAAAAAAATATTTTAATACACTTAATTATTGAATTATAATTTTGAGTGCTTACATAACGTACATATACACCAACAAAATACAATTGGAGTATTTATAATTAAAAAATGGTCGGTTTATGCCCATAGATGTGTTAGTGACTTTGCCTGAATCATAATTTCGCGATGTACGAAATTAGCAAATGAAATTAAATGACAGGTGAAATTCTTCATTTATGGTAAATCAAAGCCAACAGTTGTACTAGACATATCTAACATATTTACTGATGATTAGTCCGTAATAAACGTGCATGCTTGTATAGAGTATGCGATGAATAGTTGCAAAATTGATTTTTATTCCTAATTTCAGTTTGAATTTTTATGTTTTATACTTAAAAATTGAATTTTCACGGCACGCTAGTATTTTTACAAAAAAATATATTTTTAAGTTATAAATACTTACATAATATGGATTTTATTATTACTTTTTTTTTAAATGTATGGAGTTTTTTCATCTTACACGTGTTTTTAAAGCTGTGGAATATATCCCCAAATTTACCACATATAGTATATATTTATTTGCACGATTTTTTTCTACTCGTTTATTTAGGAACGTATCTAATCTACTTTGTAAAAAAAGAGTTGGGTGTACTTTACTATTCACTTATTTGTTACTATTTCACATAATGACTTATTACTACTTACCAGGAAACGTAAAATAATGTTTGCATATTTATTTAAATAATAAAGAATTTTAATTGTTTATTGGGTTGCAAGTCAAAATTAGTTAGTGATTATTGTGTACATATAATTATAAAATAATTCAATTTACTTTCTCCTCCTACTAACGCGCGCACTCTCTCTCTCTCTCTCTCTCTCATACACACACACACACACCATATATAGTACTGTGAACAAAAAGTAAGGTGAATTTGTTTATAAAATGTAAATTCTTTATTTGTTCTTCAAAATCAATTTCATCTTCTTCAAAGCAATCCCCTCCGATAAAACACACTTTTGCCAACGCTTTTTCTAGTCCTCGAAACAGTCAGAATATTTTTTTTATAGTTCTATAGTCTTTTTAGTATAGTTTTTGAAATCTTCGATTCGGTTTTTATCTCCTCAATCGTGTCGGAACGTTATGAGTCGAGTTTTTGGCAAAAAAATCGCGAAGAACCAATACAGTATGACATATGGTGCATTATCGTGATGAAGGAACCAAGAGTTGTAAAAACACGAGTAACTCGGAGATAAACAGACGCTTGGGAAATGTTATAGACAGTCCTTCTAACCTAGGAAAAAAATACAATTTACCTGCCTTCCTAAATTATAATCTTAAATGATAATTTCACTTTACTTTTTGATCAAAGTAATATATATATATATATATATATATATATATATATATATATATATATTTATTTATTTATATATATTATTGTTATTATTTTGCAGAAATTCCCTACAAAGGTGGTATAATAATTACAGTACTTCACCTACGGCTACAGGTGAAGCTGTGGTAGGTTCAACAGTAAGCGTAGAAAATAACATTACTGGACGCAGAAGAGGACGTTCAGGATCGTCATCTGGTTCTGGTAGTAGTAGTCGGTCTGTTAGTTCTAGTTCTGCAGCAAGATCTGCATCTTCATCAAGTTCACGTGCATCTAGTCCAGGAATTGATCATCGTCGTAAACATCAGGTTAAAATTACATTGTTTTCTAACATTTAAAGTATATATGTACGTTTATTTTTAATTTATTTACGCTATATTTGCTTGTTGATTCCGTTCTATAGTTATATTTTATATTAGTTTATGTATTTTATAAAAACTATGTAGTTTTTTGATTTTCCAGTGGCCAAGCAGTAATAATACCCGTCCATTAGCAATATGTGTGCGTAATTTGCCACAGCGTTCTTCTGACTCATCCCTTAAAGATGGTCTATATCACGAATATAAGAAACATGGGAAAGTTTTATTTGTTAAAGTCGTTGGAATTAATCAAGATCGATATGCTGTGGTTAGTTTTCTTTTATTGCGATTTTGTTTGGTTTAAAATAGTATATGACTGTAACAATTGTTAAAATATGATGGTTAACTTCATTTGCTAAAAATATTTAAAATATTGATTTTGTCTTGGTATTTCATTTTCATTGGATTTTTATGACGTTTTTGCGTGCTTTTCCATTTTGTATTTACATAAGTTTTTGACCTTAGTAATTTTTGTAAAAAATAATATTAAATGATTAATTTACAGGTTTATTTTAAAAAACCCTCCGATGTGGAGAAAGCGTTGGAAGTATCTCAAGATAAATCTTTTTTTGGCTGTAAAATTTCTGTAGCTCCATATCTAGGATTAGACGTTGAAGATAATGAATCAAGACCTTATGAAGCTGATTTAGATGAATTTCACCCCAAAGCAACTCGAACACTTTTTATTGGAAATTTAGAAAAAGATGTTACACAGTCTTTATTAAGAGAAAAATTTAAACATTTCGGAAAAATAATTGAAATTGATATTAAAAAACCAACTGGAGGAACTTTAGGATACGCATTTTGTCAGTTTGCTAGTATTTCTTCTGTTGTGGATGCTATAAGAAATATGGATGGTGAACGTATAGGAGAAAATAGAGTAAAATTAGGTTTTGGAAAATCTATGGCTACCAATTGTATATGGATTGATGGAGTTACAGAATTATCAGAAAAACAAGTTAAAACACAGTGTACAAGAATTGGTCCAGTCTCTCAAGTAAGTATTCTTAACTAGGTGAAATTGATGTTGTAATAAGAATTAATATTTGAATCTTTATTTTTTGATAATTAGATGTCAATCAGTAATAGTTCCGGATCTGCTTTAGTTATATTTGAACAAGTGGCATCTGCTCAACAAGCTGTAAAAGAATTAAGAGGTTTAAATGTAAGAGGAAGAAAACTTCAAGTGGACTTTGCTTCACGAGAGTGTCAGGTAGTTTGATATTTTTTAAAAATAAAAAATTGAAAATGTCTTAGTTTAAAATTATAAATATTTTAATTAAAATAACAAATTTAAAATTAAAAGTATAAGTCTCAATTTTGTTAATGTCAATATAACATTGGTTAAGAAAAAAAATGAATAAAAAATTAACAGTTTTATTTTTACTACATAAAACTTTTAAAAAGTTGGAATTATAGAAAATTTAATTAATGCAAATTTTGTACAAACTTTCTTAAACTTCAAACCAGATTAAAATTGGTGTGGATAAAGTTAATTAAATATGATTAATGATCAAGATTTTTATAGTCAATAGTCACCATGATTTCTTTTAAGAATGGTGTTTATTCTTGTATAGCCTAAAAACTCGTTCTCGCTTTAGTTATTGCTATACTTACTATCTTTTTTTTAAAGGATTCGTGTTTTATTGCTATCGAGCTTTATCTGCTGTTTATTGAGTATTGATAGTCATTTTTAATTGGGTTTACTTATTTTTGTTTATTTGTGGAGAACATATTTTTTTTCCACTTAAATTAATATTTATTTATCAATATATAGTAAAAAATATATTCGCGTATGCAAATGAAAACACGAAACATTATTTTCATTTTACTGTATATGATTTTTATATATTTTGTTATTTTGTATATTTCTAGGATGCCTTTTATGAACAGATGCAAAAACAGTGCAATAATACAAATGCAAACGATTCTAGATGTAATAATGATAGATTTCCAGAAATACCTACCAGGGGATTTGATTTGAATATAAACAAATACAACCGGTACATTTTTAAAATTTATTTTGCTTATGTTGCAACATTGCTGTTTATATCAGATTTATATTGTCTGAATATTTTATAATTTATGTTTTTATTTTGTTCTAGGTATGATAGCAGTCCACGAACACGTCAAGTTTCATATAGTCGTAGTCGAAGTTCTCGATTACTATCACAAAATTCTGGTGAACATTTTGAGGGAGTGTCTGAATTCTCAGAGAAAAGATTCAGGTTTTTTTAATTTATTTGCCATTTTTTATTTGTAAAAATATAGGAATGATAGAGTTAAATATAATATTTTTATAGATATGATGAATTTAGTGGTGGATCTGGTTCTGAAGCTGCATATGATATTAGTGGTAGTAATGCTGTTACAGCAGGTCCTGCTTTGCAAAGCGTGGTTGTTGTATCATCATCTACTTCAAGCACAACTGTGCCCCCGCCGCCTTTAGCACCAAATATTAGAAATTTACAAAAAGAAAGAGTTCATTTACTTGAACAGTTAGAAGAATGTCCGAGTAGTGGAGACGAATTAGTTAGTCCTAAAAAGAGATTTAAGGTTAATATAAGTAATTTATGTTGTTTTTATTTTACTGGCATATTTAGATTTTTACGAATAATTTATAAATTTATAGGGTGAAAGATCATCTCTAGGAAGAAGGCCATCTGGCGAAATTTCTAATCGTCATCATCGAGACATTTCTCCTTGTGTAAAGCGAAGACGGGGCAGCGTAACATCTCGTCATCATTGGCATACTCCAAGTCCAGTTTCACGACCAGGAACTCCATTACATGATGAAAAACCTGATAGTCCAGGTCCAGGTCCCGGTCCAGTTCCTACTGAACCTCGTCGGCCAATACAGCTGCCGCGACGAACAGCGCCAATGTGTTTACCTTTGCCAAGATTTGCTGCTCAAGTGTTGGCTCGTGCTGCGCAGTCATCTCCTCCAAGACCCCCGCCAGGTCCACCGCCTCCAGCTTCACCTACAACGCAACGTGTACCAAGCCCTGCTTCATCAACAGGTTCTTCACCATCCCCTGCGGAACCTTCATTAGATGAAAGAATTCGAAGTTTAGAAGAAAGATATGAAAAGTGGAGTGGTGGTTCACGAGCGTTATCTATTTCAGAATGTCCTGAACGATCTCGATTTAAGCATCACTTGCTTGATTTAGACGTTAACGATCTTCAACCTTCAGAAGTTATGCGATCTGTGTTGGCTAAACGATCTGTTTTCGATGAAGATTCAAAACGGTTAGAAAGTATATGTGATAAATATGATGCGCCTATTAGAACTACATGTGCTTTTCCTAGTCCATCTGGAACTCGTGTTAGTCCTTCTCCATTAAACTCACCCCAGTCAGCTGGCAGATCTCCATATGCTGGATCACCTATAATTAATACAATAAAACCCATAATTCCTACAGTACCTCCTTCAGCAACTCCAGCAAAAGGGTTGCAGTATCCTTTTCCATCTCATCCACCAGTAGTGCCTGCGTCACCATTAGATGGTTTACCAATATCTTCTCAACTTCTTTCTGGTGAGAGTGTCGAAGAAACAACTAAAAATATTTTATCTGAAAGGCATAGTGTAAATCATATTGATTCAGTTAACATTCCACGTATTAATAATATTCCCTCTAGTAATGATCGTGTGCCAGTAAGTGTTAGTTTTAATCCAGAAACAATACCTAGTTCAACATCTTGTTCACAGACTTTAATTACTTCAAAAAGTCAAATAAGAAATAATAATTATAAGTGTGATATAAAAATAAAAAATAGTGAACACGTATCTTCTCACAAAGACTGTAACTTAGTTAACGATCATACTGTGAATGATTGTGAATCAAAACTTAAATTTAGTAATGTAAATAGTGAAAATTTAGATAGAAGAAAGAGTGAAAATAGTGATTTAAATCAAACTAAGTTAGATATTGACATCAGTTTTAAAGAAAATAGAGACTTAACTGTGAAACAAAAAACTTCCAGTGAAAAATTACATGTTGATAAAAAAATAAGTGAAAAATCGTTAGCGTGTACTATAAATTCTGATAGAACATTTTGTGATAAAAAACAATATATAATAGAAAAATCTTTGGAACTCAGTGAAAAAAGGAAGAATTCGAAAGATGAAAGATTCAAAGGACTTAGTGAAAAGGAGGTTAAAAGGTCTGAAGTTGATAAAAGAAAAAAGGATGAAAATAGGTATATTAACGAAGCTGTAGATGATATAGTTAAATCATCTGAAAGATTGCAGCCAAATATGGGTATCGATAAATATAATAAAGAAAATTCCGATAGGGATTTTAACGCAAAAGAAAATGTTTATAGGGATCATATGGTAGGAGAAAGATTAGAAAAAGACCACATAGAAAAAGTTGATAAGGATAGATATGAAAAGGAGAAAAAAGAAAAGGATAAATTGGAAAAAGATCGTTTAGATAAAGATCGGCGAGAGAAAAACAAGTCTGATACGTTGGAAAAAGATCATATTGAAAGAGAATTTGTGGAGAAAGATTATAAAGAAAAGGAAAAGGTTGATAAAGAAAGACGAGAAAAAGAAAAGCTAGAAAAAGATCGTAAAGAGAGAGATAGGGCTGATAAAGAAAGATTGGAAAGAGAAAAAACACACAAAGACAAATTAGAGAATGATAGAATTGATAAAGATAGACTGGATAAAGATAAATACGATAAAATTGATAGGATCGATTCAAAGTCTGATAAAAATGAAAAACATAAGGAAAGAGATAGAGAGATTAAAAAGAGAGACGATAAAGATATAGTGGAATACAACGAGTCGTTAGTAACATATAAAGATAAAAGAAGGGAAAAGGACGATCATTCTGTTGATTATAGACATCGTCACAAGGAATCACACAAAAAGGAAAACAACTGTGATCGTAACGATTCCAAGAATAAAAACCATGAAAGTAAGTCTAAAGATTCATCTAGAAAATTATCTCGAGATGAAAGTGTAAAAGAAATAGTAAGGAAAGATTCATGCGATTCTGTAGCTTCTCGAAATTCTCACGAATCTAGCAAATCTAAAGATTATGATAATTTAGAAATAAAAGACGATTTTCGTTTTTCGTCTGGTAAATCAAATAAAAGTGATCATAAAAATCGTCATCATGATAAAGAATTTTCTCCAAAAAATAATTTGAAAGATTCTATCGAATATGTTAAAAATGATTCTTCTAAAAATCACTCTGAAAAAAAAGAAAAAAATTCAGATATTTCTTCACATTCCACAGAAACTATTGTAAAAGATAAGAGATTAAGTTTAGATGATAAGCAACGACATTACTCATTTGATTCACCAGACGATCATAGAGGACACGAAAAAAGAAAAGAAAGATTAAATTCCAGTTGTAGTCTTCCTGCAGGAATAGGATTGAAGAGAAGAGTCAGTTCTCAAGAAAGTTTGGAACATGATGAATGTAAAAAACCAAAGTTAAGTACAGAGAATAGAAAATTGTCAGAAAGACGAGATTCTAGGGATTCGAATAAACATTCTGAAAAAAGTCGACATTCAAAATCTTCTAAAAATAATTTGATAAAAATTATTGATGAAAAATTTAAAGAGGAAAAAAGATCACGGGAAGACGACAAGCCTAAAAATAAAGAAATTCGAGAAAAGGAATTTGTTGAAAGAGAATATTTAGATAAATTAATGCAGAAAACTGATGATATGTGTAATAAATTGGAAGGAGATAAAGAAAAGGATTTGAAAGAAAAATTAAAGTTGTCAGATAAATTACGAATCAAAAAAAATATAAAAGAAATCGATGAAGATAATATATCTGATGTGGAGAGAGAAAGAGATCTTTCGATGGATAAAGAATTTTTGGCCCGATTAGAATTACGTTCTAGCAAAGAAGAAGATGAAAAACAACAAGCGTTGAAAAAAGAATTAAAAGAAAAGAAAAGACTTCATCAGTTACAACAAATTCAGCAACTACAATTACAGCAAAATGCATTGCAACAACAAGAAGAAAAGAAACAAAAAAACGAGGAACGTAAGAAAGAAATTAAAGAAAAACGTATTTCTACTGAACGTAAAAGTCGTGATGAATGTATATCTATAAAGACAGAAAATATTCGTAAAAAACCACGCAAGCTTACAAATAGTACTGATACGTCAGATTCTGATGAACCTAAGAAACATTCTATATTTGATATAGTGGATGATGGTCCTACTTATATTTCAATGTACGATAAAGTTAAAGCACGGTCTTGTAAAAATATGCAAAAACAAGAAGAAGAAAAAAGGCAAGAAAAAATAAAAGCCAAATTTAGTCAGTTAAAACAAAGTAGAGCTAAACGCGAAGAAAAGAAAAGATCTACTAGTTGGGATGAAGATAGTGACTCGGATCGTGATCATAAGAAAACAAATTCTAAATCTATTATCGCTAGTTCTTCTGAAGATGAATTTAGAAGACGGCATACAACTGATTCGGAAAATGATATAGATAAATTTAAGACTATGGAATCTAAAATTTCAGACCTTTGCGATGGTGAGAGCACAGATGATGCCAAAAATAAATTAATTTCTAGAAAAAATTCGCGGTCTCGTATTATGTCTGATACGTCTGAAGATGAAACAATTAAAAAAGGGTTTGTAAAAGTTGAATTACCTACATTTCCTGATTTTGATGTTAAATCTTCTAAATTGTCTGAGAAAGAAAACATCGTTGAAGTTAAAAAAGAGCGTATTGATGATATGTATGATGACAAACCAATTAAAAATTTAGATAAAAATTTGTATTACGATCCTTTGAAAACTTTATTGGATGATAAAAAATCTTTAATCAAATGTGAAAATGACTTCATAAAAAATGAACATTATATTAAAAACGAGGAAGTATATAAGTTTAATAATAAGTATTGCGAGGATAAATATAATTTATTTTCAGAAGAAACTATTTCTGATTCTACCAAAAATACTAATTTTACAGAAATTCGTAAAAAGCATAAGAAGAAACAAAAGAGACAAAAGAGTTATCCATCTGATGATGATGGTAATGGCATTTTTGAAAAATCCAGTAATGAAAATGTAGACTTCAAAGATTCAGTTAAAAGAAGACACAGTAACAAGAAAGATAAAAAACGTGAAAAATTGAAATCAGAAGATTTTACCTTGTATAATGATAAAATGAAGGTTAAGAAAGTTAAAAACAGCGATCATTCTGATTATAGTAATAATTATAAAAGAGAAGGAATATTGCAAGATATATTTGGTTCACTATCAGATGATTGTGATGAAAAAGTTCAAAATAGTTTTCCAGTTACGTTTAATAAACATGAAAATGAAATTAAAGATGATTTATCTCATTCTGAAACATTTCATTCAAAAGATAAAATTAATAACTTTCTCGATAAATTTAATAGTAAATCAGATAACGCAAAAATTCCATATTCTGATTTATCAGTTGAGGATGATCTTCAGAAAGATAAGTTTAAAGATGAGTCTCGAAAACGTAAAGAAAAGAAAAAGAAAGAGCGAAAGTTAATGTTAAAAGATGATGAAAATAGTTTGGATGTTGACGCTGCCGGGAAAGCTATAGAAGCAAATTTATGTGCTGATGTATCTGATGTAAAACAACCTATTGATAAAATTGACTTAGATACTCCACCTATATTGGAAACTTTAGAAAGTGATGTGTTTAGATTTACTGATGGCGATGACAGTAGAGAATCTTCAAATATTCAAGCAATACAAAAATCTTGTGACCAATCAAAGAAGGAGAATAAGGAAAAGAAGAAAAAGAAAAAGAGAAATAGAGAAGATAGGCAGAATCGTAAGGAACATCATCACCACCACCATCATCATCGTGATAAGAGTTTAGAAAATGATTTAAAACATAATTCTGAAACCTATAATAATGAATTTACAACTACATATGAAACAGAAAAAATCGAAGCTTCACCAATTATTGAATGTAAGCCAACTTTGCCATCACCAAGTCTTCCTAGATTGACTGAAAGTCCTCCCCTTACTAATCATTCTAGGAATGCCAGCGTTTCTCCTGTTAAAGAAATACCGTCTCCTAAAATCAATATTGCTAAACCCGTGGATAGTAGGCGTATTTCTGATAAATTTATTCCTGGATTTGGTGTTGAAATAGATGAAACGATTAGTGAAAATGCTGTTAAAAGTATATCTGAATTTGAAAGTTCTGAAAGAAAAGATGATAATAATTTAAATATTTCATTGGATTGTAATAAATTACGAAAACCGGAAGATAAGATTGATGAAAAACCTAGAACCATTATATCTCAAGAAGAAACTGAAGATGCTGTAGCAGCTTTACTAGGTGAAAGTTTTGGTGGTATAAGCGAAGTTTTTACGAATTGTTATACAGATAATACTCAAAGTCCAATTCCACCAGTAGAAACAGCTCAAGTAGAAATAACTGAAACTATTCCTGAAGATGAAGCAGAAGAAATGCGACAAGCTGTACAAAGTCTTAGTGCTAGTGAGTTGGAAATAAAACCGGACACACCACAATCAGAAAATGATCTTCAAATTGATACTGATACAGACGAATGTGATGAAACAAGACTTGATCATCAAATAAAACCTGTTAAAAGTATAGAGGAACCAGTAGAGCAGTCTTCTTCCAGTCCGTTTTATCAGCCTCAATCACCTTCATTAGATCAACAAAAACTACCAGTTCTGGGTAATTCATCTGGCGATGAAATTAACGTTAATGAAGTTGAAAAATCTTTGATTGAAAATAATGATATTAAAGTTATTAATAGTGAATCATGTTCATCATTGCATCCTAAAGTAATTGAAAATGTTGATACTGCAGTTGTAACTCCTTCTGTTATATCTAAGACATGGTCTGTTAATCATGCTTCTAAAGAAGAATCATCTCAAATTTCTTGTAATTCTATTACAAATAGGGATGAAAAACCCGTACATATAACAACATCTATATTACATCTGAAACCAATGACTCAACCTTTAGCTGTAGCTCGACCAATTTTAGCAACTTCTACGAAAGTTCCTGGTTCATATCAAGTTTTGAATCAAATACCGCGACAAACTGCCGTTTTTAATACTCAACCACCAACAATAAAAATACCAGACCATGTTATTTATCAAAGACAACCTAGTATTATGATATCACCACGTATGGCTGGTGATGTTATATTACATTCTCCAAAAACGACACAGGCTATTGAAGTCCAAACAAAAGTACCAAATATGGCAATATTGGCAACTGGTACATCAAGTATAAATACAGCAAATATGACGTCAACACCAGGATTGCAGCAGCGGTCTTCTGGTCAGATAACAGTAGTAAAAGTGCAACAACCTCCTTTGAGTCCTATTCAGACTTCACATTTGCCAGTCTGCCATCAAAATCGATCATTACTTTCGCCAAGTCATCATAATGCTGTTATTATACAAAATCAAAATTCTCCAGTGCATTTGAACCGACTTTCGATGACACCAGTTCTTTCGCCCATTCAAAAACCACCTCATAATATGAATTTACAGCAACCTAAACCAGTTATTCAATCTAGTAGTGCTAGTATTATACAATCACCAAAATTAGTTTCAAATTGCGATGTTCGCAAATCCGAAGTTAACGTAAGTCAAGATACTAGTTCTAAAATAATATTTTCTTCTCCAAGTGCTGTGTCATCTCAAAATCCATCTGTTATGGTTCAAAATATATTAGTGTCAACATCAACTGCGAATCAAAATCCTTCTAATCCAGTATTAGTTACTTCGCAGATGATTAATAAAACAAATTTAACCGCTTCAAATATGTATACTGATAAAAATAATGAATCTTTATTTAGCAACAATGACATGGATCGAATAAAAAATCAACCAAACGCAGCTACAACAATAATTCCACCATCTGTACATATAAATAATATTACACAAGCCGTAGCACCTAATATAACAAAGGTTACGGTTACATTAGCACAAGAGAGTGTTAATTCGTCTAAACAAACACAAGTTGTTACAAGTTTATCACCAGCAACTGTATTACAGCGTTTTGTTGCACCAACTGTAGTTACTAAAATTGGTCAAATAGATCGTGAAAATGATGCCATTATTTCCACCTCATCTGTAACAGCTTCTAAAACACCAAGTATTGATTCAAATACTTATTCTGTTAATAATTTAATTCTTGAAAAATCTACAATTCACGTTATTTCGAAACCAAACGCAATGGAATCTGTTATTACGAATGACGACGAAAAACAAACAGAAAGAAATGTGAAACAATTGAAAGAAGAGAGTAATGTCATTGAATCTACACACATTGTTAATTCAGTATCAGAGAAGCCAAAATGTGAAACTGATTTTGAAGAATTGTTGAAACAGACTGCTATTGTGACGAAAATCGAAAAACCAGTATCTCTTTGTTCAAATTCTGCTAATTATGAAAAAGAAGATATCGAGAAAAATGATGTTAAAGTTGATCTAATTAAAACTGAGGAATTATCCACACATACTGATGAATCCGAAATCAAGAATGTCGTTGATGAAAATGATTCCAATATTAATGTTGACACTAAAGAAGAAACTGATAGTTGGCCAGCCAATGAAATAAATACTGATTCTGTTATAAAAACTGTTGTTGCTCTCTGTGAAAGTAATGATGCAAATAAATTTGAGGAGACAGTCAAGATAGAAATATCAGAAAAAGATAATGATAATTCTATTGATGGTGATCAAAAACACGAATCCAATGAGGAGAATTTAGAAAAGTTAGATATTAAAACGTATTCGAAGCGTGGTGGACGTTCTAGAGGTAGAAAAGTTCAAGATAGAATATCTCAACGTATTCAAACTCGTCAAGGTAATAAAGCTAAAGGGCTTTCCGTTGTGTCAACTAAAAGAGGACGTGGTCGAACAAAAATAGATAAAAAATCTAAACCAGTTTCTATTGTTGATTCAAATATGCGCGGTGATGTTTATGACTTTCACGAAGATTCTGGTGATGAAGTTCATGATTCTCCTCAAAATAAAGGTGAACAACGTCCAAGATTGATATTGACTATAAAAAGCCCAGTTGTTAATAATATCACAGCGAATACTTTAACATTTGCACCAATACAAACAAAAGAAAACTGCGTATCTTTGAAAAATTTACCATTATCTCCAATTCAAACTACAAAAGATGAGAAAATAGAAGATTTTCAATCTCCTGCAACTAATACACGAAAATCGCGTCGTTTACAAGAAAAAGACGTTACTCGAAATTCTGTGGATGACGTCATTGAAGACGTAATTAAAAATTCTAATCATAATCGCTCAGGAGTTTCTTTAAAAGATAGTGGTCCAATAAGGAGGTCTACTCGTCAAAATCTTGGAAAATTAATAACGAATGATAAAGTAAATTCAGATATACGAAAATCACCAAGATCTCTGAAAAAGCTTAAAGATAATAAAAGTGACTCTATCGACGGTTTTACAGAAAAGATTCAAAAGAAAGATAGCGCTGAACTTACAGAGTTGGAGAAGTCGCCATCTACTCCTGAGAATCCTTGTATTAAATCAGAACAAATATTAGAAGAACCTGTTATAAGTAATGTATCATTACTACCTGTATCTAAAAAAGTAGAAGATAATATTCAGATGAAAAATAATACTTCAGATGAATTTATAGAGCCTGAAAATATTGAATCTACTGTAAAGAGTTCTGTCGAACAATCTGTCAGAGAACCTATATCGGTGATTACGTCAGTTGTCGAATCTAATAAGAGCATTGAAAAATCGATTGATAAAAATTCTAACACTTCCGTAACAATAAAACTAAATGAAATTAATAAAACTACAGTGGAAAATTCAGAAGAACTCATGTTAGATCCTGTAACTGGAGAATTGGTTTATATGAGACATAGTGCTGATGGCAATTTTGTTCCAGTTTCAAGCGCATCATCTGAACAAACCAGTACAAGGTATATTATATATTCATGTTTAATTTGTAAAATTGTATATTTAACAGTTTTTATCAATTTTTAATTTAATTTATATTTTTAGGGTAATAATCGAACCCAAAGTGCCTACTTCAGTTGTTTTACCAAAACCAGTTCTTAATATTATATCATCTTCAGTATCTTTGGTTTCTCCAGTATCATCAGTTGTTACTTCAGTTGTCAAATCATTTACACCAAATATACAAATAAATTCATCTAGAATTCAAAGTGTGGTTACTTCTCAGAATATGGTTACAACAACCGCTGCTATATGTTCTAATCAAAATATTGTAATTGAAAATAAATCAAATTCTCAAGGCTTATTAACGCCTACTGTACTATCCTCTGGAAATAAAGTTATTCAATCAGTTTTACCAATATCAACATCAGTTCACACACTTACAAATACGAGTAGTAGTAAACCTAAACAAATTGAGATTGTTATGCAAACTCCCGGAAATCAATCTATACCTTCCTCAAAAATTTGTTCTGTAGCACCAATATCTTTATCAAAACCCAATATTATTAATAGTATATCTGGAAAACCAATGATTTCTCAAACAAATCAACAAAATATCCAATCTACAATCAAAAGTGGAGGAATTATGAGTCAAGTAACAATTGGTGTTCCCATAAATAAATTGAGTAATCCTGGATCACCCTCTAAAATTTTGTCGAAAATACCTCCTGGTCAGCCAGTTAAACATCTTATCGTACAGCCTCAAAAACAAGTTAGTAAGATAGTATTAAATGAATATGATTAATTTAAATATTATATAAAATACTATTATTTTTCTTTTTTAGATACAAACCATTCACATAGGACAGCCTGGAGCTTTGGGTCCTGGAACAATAGGTCCTAGTCTTCCTCGTGGTGCTCAAGGCCAGCATGGTAGTCCTCCACTTTTAATGGCTAAACATATGAATATTGCTAGTTCACAACCAATCATCGCAGGTATATATTTATATTTTTATAAATATATTTTTTCGTGTTATGAGTGTTTTTACAATTTTTATTCTCTTGTTATTGTAATTTTGCTATTTGTTTACAATAACAAGATAGAATTCGAAGTTTAGTTAAAGATTCGTTATTTTTATCTTTAATTCTTTATATGAATGCTTATATATTTGCGATTGAATGTCGTAATGTTTTAAGTGAGAAAAATTCACAAATCAGCGTAAAAAGCGTAATTCATTTTTTGCCAGTTTTATACATTTATGTAAATTTATAAATATATTGATGTGTTTTTTTATTTATCTTTTTTTATAGGTGCAAATAGTTCTCGAGTTAGTCTTACTGCTGTACCATCTGTCAGTCCACAGGGACAGGTAGCTTTGGTAAGATATTTTTTAAATACTTGTATATTGTGGTTATGTTTAGTATTATTCAGATAGATTTTCTAAGTTTAATAGGGATAGTCATTCAAAAGTATTAACATTTACTAATATGAGAATTATATATATATATATATATAAATTTAAGTAAATCAATAAGAATAGTTTTTCTAACTAATGTATGTTTGTTAACCTTCATTATTATTAATAATGGATGCAGCATGCTGAAACATTAGGATCCCGAAGTCCACCGCCTGCTCATCAACAAACATCACCTGTTACACCGGTACCTATTGAAATTAATATAAATTTTATCACATAAACAACAATTATCATTTTTTATTTAATTGCGTGTTGAAAACTTTTTTTATCTAAGTAATTTTCTATTTAATTAACCTTTTTTCTATACCTTTTTCGAGATTGTGTAACATGGAAATTTGGGAAAAATCTTGTTGAATGACGATTATTTCAAATATAGTTAAACATTTAATTAATTGTATTGATTTTTATAGATAATTAATCAATTATTTTCAAGCAAAATGCACTTTATAAAAATATGTATTTCTAATATGTTTTTAGAATTTAAAATTATTTTGTTGAAATAACATTCAATAGTATTAATATATTGTATTTTATTTTAAAGGGTGAAGGCGTATATCCACATTTCGCTCATCAACATTATCCACAATACTTTAGAACTCATCAAGAAGCAAGAACTACTCCATCACCTTATGTGGCCAGGTAATAATATTCTTTTCATTATACAAAAAATAATTTAAAGTATAATATATATTATTTTTAGCATTTTTATTTTAGTATTCAAATACATAGATTTATTACTGGATTTAATATTTTGTTGTATTTTAAGTTTAATTACATATGTCTTCAAAACAACGATATATTTATTCTGATATTTTGTATATATATATATATATATATATATATATATATATATATATATATATATATATATATATATATATATATATATATATATATATATATATATATATATATATATATATATATATTAATAGCTTTAAAATTTCTGTAAAAGCTCAAAAAATCATTATTTACTTTTTATTTATTTTATATCATGTTAATTATAACATTGTTAGCCTTTTTGTAGTAAATAAGAGAATGAGTTCATTTTTTGATTTTTGCAATTAAAAATTAATTGTTTTTATTTAGTTCTGTAAAGAAAGTTTTAAATTATTAATTTAATTTGTTCATAATGTTGTTTATTAGTAGAAATTTTAACTATAATGGATTTTTGCAAGTTGTATTTTGAAATAATTCTATTATTTTATAGTAAAGTTTTGAAATTAAAAAAAATTCACAGATCACCTCATGGTGCTGAAGGATCTGAAGCTCCAAGTCCACCATTAGAACTTCGTCGTTTGCCTTGCGCTCGTGTTCCACATCCAGCTCATTCTCCTTCGCTTAGCGATCGAAGTACTGGTATGAATATTTTTTTAAATGGGAACATATTCGTTATTATTTAATTTCTTGATTGTATAACGTGTAATTTTTTAGATTCACCCCAAGTTTATCCTATCACTCGACCTTCATCGCGTGCATATATAGAAAATTCTGGCATTCCAGCAGAAAATATTAATAATCGTTATTATGAATCACCCGGTCCACCACCAGCACACATATCTCGCGTTCATCCCTGTGTTCCACCACCTGCTCATCATCAAAGATTGGTTATTGATCCATCGAGTCATGGTATTTCGAAAATACCTACTGCTCAAACTCCTGGGGTATTTTTTATTCTCAATTTTGTTTTAAATTGTATTAATTAATTTTAATTAATTTTATGATTTATTTATTTATAAAAGGTTGCAATAAATATTGGCGGTTCTGTTGGTGAGGAACGTGGCCCTTCAAGAGGCAATGCTCCTGCTCAAGGCGGTGTTAGTCAAACTCAGAGTCCTCCCGGTCCTCCTCATGCATCGCATGCACCCAGAGAAGCAGATTCTTTAATGATGTTATTACGGGTATATAAAAGAATTGAAATATATAATATATTATTTTCCATTAATAAATTTTGTATGCATAGATTTTAACTATGAATATATTATAAAATCTTAATTTTAGCGTTATCCTGTAATGTGGCAAGGACTACTTGCACTTAAAAATGATGCGGCTGCTGTCCAGATGCATTTTGTACACGGAAATCCAGCTGTAGCTGGTCAAACATTACCTCGTAATGGGGATGGTTCAATTCCACCTTTGCGTATTGCCCAACGAATGCGTTTAGAGCCTGTCCAATTAGAAGCTGTCGCTAGAAAAATGCAAGTAAGTATAAGATTGATAAGTGGTTATTACTTTTAATAAATTACTTTTATTTTTTGATATTTAACGTTTTTTAATGAAATATAGATGGAAAATGAACATTGTATGCTGTTAGCGTTACCTTGTGGCCGCGATCATTTAGATGTACTCCAACAGTCCACCCATCTTAGTGGCGGTTTTATTACATATTTGAAACGCAAACAAGCAGCTGGTATTGTAAACGTAGCACCTCCGGGTCATCACCAGGTAAAATTCTAATTTGCTTTTAATAAAATTATTACTCTTTCATTAATACCACATATTGTTTTCTATTATAATATGATTGTTATTTTTAGGCACTCTTTACGGTCCATATATTTCCATCTTGTGATTTTGCCAATGAAAATTTGGAGAGAATTGCACCTGACCTTCTTCACAGAGTAGCTGATATAGCTCATCTGCTTATTGTCATCGCTACTGTATAATTACGAATACAAATATACTTAATTTTGTTCTTTGCGCAAAAGAAGGCTTTGCATATAAAAATTAATAAGACAAAATAAACAACTTCTACGTGAAAATATTCCATTTATATTTTCAAATAGAAACGTTTTTGAAATTAAAAATGATGGCATATTAATTACACTTTCTATTCAAAAATACTTACCATCTATTTTTATATATTTTAAAATGTTAAGATATTTTTATTTGTCGATCTAAAAAATTAATGTGAATGAGTTTGACTTTAGCTCTGTATTTTCAATTAACTTGTAATATGTCTGATTTCATTTCGTTGTTCATAATTAAATAATTTAATGTTATGATATTTCAATTCTGTAAAATGCAATTTCTCTTAATAATGAAAGATGTGTTTTAATTGAAAATTCGAATTTATAGTGCTAAACATCAAACTTTGTAATTTTTGGATAAAAGTGTATTTTAAAGTTGAAACTTGCTTATATGTGAATATAAATAATTGCCAAAATATTTTATACTATATTTGGTCACACTTTCTTATCTATTCAAGACTTAGAATAGTTCAACTATAACGACTTTCACCCCAGGTCTTTTTAAAGAAAGAAATAATACTTGACAATCATTAATTTTGTACTAATACGATTAAATATATGACATCTATTTCATTCACTATGTGCGACGAACAATTTGGTATAAAAAGCTCTCAATATTAAACGATATGTATACCAATAAATATATATATATAATATATATATATATATATATATATATATATATATATATATATATATATATATATATATATATATATATATATAAGGGTTTATAGTTATGTCTACAATACACTGTATATATATATATATATATATATATATATATATATATATATATATATATATATCTGCCTGCATGTGTATGTCTCTTTTTATCCTATACAACTAAATAGGCACAAAACAATTATGGAATTCAGCAAGAAACGATCCAGTATTACAAATGTGTAATTTAATTTGCTTATAATTTATATTGTTGATGTAAAGTTTTAGATTTAAACAAAAAGATAATAGGTAATGTTTCATAGTCAATATATTTAAAACATTAATATTTGTTGTTCAGTTTTTATGTTGCAATTGTGATATTTTATGATCGATAGTCAGCTTTCATCATAAATACTCAGTGGTGAAATTTATTGTAAGTTTATTTACAATCGATTATTATTTTTCACCACGTGATTTCCATAGATTTTTGCCTTTAATAGATTTCAGCAATATACAATAGTCGCATCTGGTAGTTAGATACGTGTATGTTGCGTATATATTAAATAGTGTCCATAAAAACGTAGGTCCTTTGATAGACTTCAAAAGTGGGTCTTCTGGTCACAAATGCAATAATTTATCGTAAAAAATAATTTTAGGCGTTTGGATATTTTTATGGTAAGGATCTTTTTTACATATACTAGGATTTTTTAACATTGCGAATTTTTAATTTTCGTTTAGATTATTTCACACTTTGGTTAGTTCTTAATATTGTTGCTTTTATATTAGAATTTACAAATTTGTGTAATCAGGAGTGCCGTGAAGTATTTGAAAAATGTAATTTCAATTAATAATTTCTTCAACGTATAATGTAATGGTGAAATTTGCATCAGAATTATTGTGAATGAAAAGTTTTGCAATTTCTGGTGTATATTGAATGAACCACTACATACATTACAGCATATATAACATCACTTATAATATATGCGCATTCGTTATACACGTATATGCACATGCTTACTTTTTAATTTCGTTTTGATTTTTGAATTAGTTAGAAAATAACGCCAATTTTTCCATATATTGATAAGAAAATTCTTAATGACTGTGAAAGACACGCTAAAACTTATGTAATTATTTCCATATTTTATCTTCATTTCAGAGTGCAGGGTCATTAAACTACTTAACTTACGTAAAAAAATGTGAAAAAAATTAATTATATTAAGTTAATTTATGAGAATAATCTGTGATTCAATTTAAAAATAGTTACTTTATAGAGTGTATTAATAATATAATTAGTTCTAAGTATTAAGAAAGTATAAACGATTGTTTATTAATATATTGGATTGATTATATTATTATATATACAATGAATGATAAAAATTACTGTTATATGATTTAAAAAATATTTAGAATATTATTATGTATGGAGTGGACAGCCAAAGATTGTTTATCGTTATGTTCGTTCGCGCTGTATCAATTTTGTAATTTTAGATATCTTTGGCTCCATTTCTTTGTAATAATGAAGATCTCAGTTAAATAACAATGTAGAGTATTAATACCTAGGAAATATACTGTCACTGATGTTTAAATAACAAAGGAAATAGATAGAGCTTTAATTACGATTATACTTTTTAAAACTATGTTGCAAGTATTATATTTATTATTTTTATTTAGTCATGTATCACTCACAATTTGCAATGCAAGGTTTCACTATCGACTTTAAAAATATTAATATTTTATTTGCAATTTTATCATTTATACGAGAGGTTTTTTAAATTAATATTCAATAATTTTTCTCATTTTTGAATAAGGTTAATGTCATTTTTTTCTACTTTAAACACGTTTTTAGATAAAAAATATTTTATTTAAAATTGCTTTTATCATGGAAAACAACTTTCTATTTGCGTAGTGATTAATTTTTATTATACTAGAAAGATGTGACTAACCTTGCATTTTTAGATTAATTTTGAAGATTTAAGTTTTACTTTCATTCTTATATGTATTTATTTTATAAGTATGTGAAAAAAAAAGAAAGGGAAAATTAGGCATTCTTTGATCGTAATGAATATTGCAACATGGAACTTTTTCTATTTTTTTATTTATTTTTTTGAGATTTGTTGGTGTGATACTGTTAGATTTTTATTATTATCGTACGCAAAGATGTCTTTGTTCTTTAGATGAAGGCTTTGTGTATGCAAAGTACAAATTATATTAAGCAGATAACTTTAATAATAGAAAGAAGAACTAATGATATAAAAGATTGTAATTTGAATAAATATTCATTTCGTCCAGAGGTAAACATTTAGCTTAATATTGATATATATATATATATATATATATATATATATATATATATATATATATATATATATATATATATATATAAACACATTTACTTTTGGGCGTCTGTACATCATAAAAAATCCAAGAATATTGCACAGTTTTTGTCTACTGTGTTATAATGTGTAAATTTTTCGAATTGCAGCAATTTTTATGTGCAGTGTTCCGGCGCCCTTTATATGTCATACGTAAATGTGTCTGTTTTTTTATTTTATTTTGAAAATTGGATTTTTGTAAATTAGTCGGTTTTTTGATTTCTATATTTTTTCTGTAAATATTGAAAGATACTTGTTGACCGTTTTTATAAGATAGTATTGTATATAGTTGTAAATATGCAGGTTAAGTTTTATAGATTAATGGTTTGATTCTTTTGGGACTGTGGGCCATATTGGCGGGGATATATGGTCTTAAGAGAATCATACTGTGCTATTATTATTACTATTATTGTAATATATATATATATATATATATATATATATATATATATATATATATATATATATATATATATATATATATATATATATATATATATATATATAATTGCAGTTATCATTATAATATATTGTACGATCACTTAATTATTTAGTTTTAGTTATGCTTGCATTTACACAAAAAGTGCGTAAGTTGTTCTGGATTTTTACTAGAATTCTAACTTTTGTGTTTATGCGATCTATCTATAATACCTCGTAAAATATTCGTTCTTATATATTGCACTGCGTAAATATCAAATGAACTCACTTTGATATTTGTGATTAAAAAAAAAAATGAAACATATAATAGACGCAAAGTGTATTTATTTATTTTTACGCAGTGATTTGTATACATAAATACTATGTATATACAGTAAATAAATAATTATAATCAATAAATGTGATCTTGATATAGTGATTAAGTGTATCTTATGTAAATTTTGTATATATTGCAAATATATGTTTATCCTGTGTGTAAAACTACCTACCACTATGATTAAAACATTATTATTACTTAAAAATTATTTTATGTCTTTTATTTCAAAACTGATTTATTCACACATTTTGAGTTATTTTAACATTTATATATAATTAATTACATAAAACTATGAATAATTTGTGGTTGAATCGAATAAATAATTAACGGGTGATAGTAGTTTATTTTGTTGCTAACTACAAGGACGATTATTTTGACGAAGTGAAATCTATTGATATTTGACAAAAGTGAATATTTGATATTTCTTAAAAGTTATTATCTATTGTTTACCATAGTTTATTGATCAGTTATCATCTTTAAATACGTGATAGAGAAGAAGAAAAAATTTATTTATTAGATTTAATCCCTTAGCAATGAATACACACAAGGAACATTGTAATGAAAAAATGTATCCGATTGACCGAATTCTGATGATGCAAAATTCTCTCAACAATGTCTTGATTAATTTGAAAACAGTATTTAATAGTTTAATCGTGTTTCAAGCGCGCACTGATATAACAATTGAATTGTTACGCTTTTTTTTTACCGTGCTTAAAAACCGCAATTCGTTAAACGCTATCATCAAACCACCATAGCAGGATGTGGTTTTGATACACTGTATTGAAGGAAACATTACTGGGCACAAGCGCTCCACATCCTCGCATTTTTCGCTATGTACGCGAATAAGAGACGATATCGATAAATTATAATAGTGATATGCGATGTGGTCGTCGGTGCAAATGTGCTACAAGTTGTGTACGTTCGTTCGGTGTATTAAATATTATTATATCGTTATAATATAATTCATATTAACGTTCAATTTATAATATAATAATGGAGAAAGGACGTAAAAAGTTATCGTTGCGCACGTGTTCTATACGTTCCAAGTCTCCGAATTGCACCAGTCCCATGTCTCCGGACTCCGATTGTCCAAAGTCTCCGTCGGGAATGTTTCGTTTTCGTTTGCAAAAAATGTTGAGCGTCAGAAATATGGAAGGAAGATGCGCTGCAAGTCAGCCCAGTAGTCCGACGTCTCCGCAGAAAGTGACCGCAGCGACGAGTCTATCCACCAGTTTGGAGTCATTGAATCATATCAAACGACCTAGGTCAGTATTATTTCAAACAAATTCAGCTTATATCTTTTATTATAAAAGATGTTGATTTTAAAATGTTGGAAAATATATAAAAAATTAATTTGATAATTTAGTTTCAATATGTTAAAAAAATCATTTTGAAGATAATTTTTATCACACGTTTCAATGATTAAAATTTAATATTATTATTTTTTATATTGGGCTAAATCAAATAAAAAGGAAATATTTGCGAATTAATCCTGAAAACAATTTAATGTTAAAATGTGCTGTCACCCTTAAAATAAGAATAAAAAAATAACAAAATTTTCTTATATATAAAAAGATGGCATCAATTTACAATCCTTGTATATTTTTTTTTTATTCAAATTTATTTAATCAAATTTTCCTCTTAATATTTATTGGTTTGAAATAATAATAATATAATAGTAATGGAAACTATTAATATTATAATTTTAATTTTTATTATTTTAAACATTGAATATTATCATTTAAAAATCTATATATTTTCAATAGGAGTATCGGAGACAAGAAATGCGATTTAGAAACAACAGTTTTACCCGATTCAGCAGAAAGGTAAGTTTTTAAAAAGATTTTTTAAATATTTATTCAGAAAAAGACCTAATAATCATTCATTAATGCATATTTTCACAATATAATATAATATATGAATTAAGTTTTAAAAATAAACGTAGAATAAACCACTGCTACTCAAATATTGAATTTTCATTAAAATTATTTATAGATTAATAAAATGAAAATATATTTTATATGAAAATATTTAGCAATAATGATATATTAAATAATTGTATTTTTTCATTTATAGCAATAAACACACACACACACACATATACATATTATATATATAAATTTTTATATTATTTAAACTATATATATATATATATATATATATATATATATATATATATATATATATATATATTATATAATATAATCATTGATAGAATTAATTAATGTAAAATAAATAAACATGCTTTATAAAATCGATATAACTTTCACTATATAATATAATTGTTATATGAAAAAATGATTAAGGTCAGTGATTATGAAATAAAATAAATTTTAATTTTACGCTATAGATTTTATTATGTAAAAATTAAACATTCGCGATTATATAGATCGATATCTTCAATTTTTATACGAATGTTTTTAGACATAACAGCTATATTTAATATTGTGTTTCTTAGTGGAAAATTAAAAGGTTTTTCTTTATAAATAATGCTCATGAATGAGCAATAATTTTCAGTCTATAGATCTGAAACGAGAGACCCACGTTAAATATGCTTTTTCCCCTGTGACTGGCAATTTCATAAAAATGATTAAAATTGTTCAAAATAAATATACACGATCATAAAAAAGTATTACTTTAATATTCTTCGTTCAATTATTATTATTATTATTATTTATATAACGAATTTAAAGTTTAATTTATCGAAATCATCTTTTTATATTTTAAATAATTAATTTGAAATTTATTGAATTGAAATTAATAGATTAAAAATTTAATTTAAAATCATAATTTTCACATTGAAGTGAAAAATTAAAATATCTATATGATGATTTTTTTTTAATATATTTTAATATTCTAAATAAGTCAAAGTTAATAAAACAGATAGCAAGTGTTTTATATCTAAAATGTCAGCTGTATTCGTTTAGCAAATGGCGCAAGCGCGCCATTATTGAGCGTCGTCGAATTTCCCGAATTTTCCTTCTGGAAAATTGTCCCTATATTCATTCACGGAAATCGAGTTCGAAACTTCAAATTAAACGAATCAAAACAACAATAATTTATACATTTTGTTCGAATAAAAACGTTGCATAAAAACAAAAAAAAAATAATAATAATGAAAAAATATATAGCGCGCGATGTTGAAATGTGCCAAGTGCACATTATAAGCGTACTGAAAAAATATATGTGATATATGTGTATACATAAATATATTTATATGGGTCATAAATGTTTAAAGGAAACTAATATTTTGAATGTGCATCTTTGTCGCACTCGTGACTCAATTCGTAGTTGTAGAATTTTACGTAATACTCTCTAAACTGGCAGGCGTCGTCAACAGTTTCGTTCGTTTTCAACATATTATTAATTTTCATATTTTCAACACATAAGATACTTTCTATAAATTGATGTCAGTTTTAGAATACTTTTATTATACGATTTTTTTAACGTTTTATTCATTTTACTATTATAGCCAGAATTATTTATCAGATTAATCATAATATTGTAATATTATAATTAGTATAGGATTAAAAAAATATAATTTATAATATTTTTCATATATTGTTTTTAATCTATAAAAACATTATTCTATATGAAAATATATTATATATGAAAATTGAAGTTCAATCGAATACTATATTCGTTGTTTTTATATATAATATTTAAACTGATACTCGTATGTGTTACACGCTACGATATGGTTATTTATGTAAAAAAAAAAAGGTTGTCGATCACTGTATGGCGCATGATGGCAGTGCCCGAGTTGCGACCTCAATAGAACCGCAAAGACTCGTGTACTGTGCGAACGTTTTGATTTTCATATGGAAAAATCGTCTTCACATCAATAACAATCAATTAGAGTACGATTTCAGACGTGATTTTCCGGCATTTTCCGTTGGAAAAAAAAACACACACACACACACATTACAATATATAAATATAAAGAAAATCAAAGCTTTCGTCGATTTAAAGAGCGATTGCGGTTCAATCGATAACGCACAGAGAAAAGCGAAACACGTTCGGAAAATTTTTTGTTTTACTAAAAAAAAAATAATAATAATAAAAAAATATTCGGAAAAATCGTTGTAAGTATACGTTTATTTTTTATATTTTTTGAAATATTCATAAACGTATTATTTATTAATTTAGGTAATATGTTTATTTATTTATATATATATATTTTTTTTTTAAATATTTATTGACGTCCTTCGTTTTCTTAACTTAGCATTAAGTTTTCGTCGTCGTTTTGTTTTGATGCGATTTATTATAGAATCACGATCGTTTTATTCATTTGACCCATTTTGCGTCTATTATTATTATCATCGTCTATGTCGGTGTTTCTCAAATGTTCAATAGTATATTATTATCATTGTCTATAAAACGATTAGAACACAAAGGATTTAAATACAATAGAAAAAAAATGTGATATTATATATTGTTTTATAATTATATATATGTTTTATTTTGAAAAAAAAATATTATAAAATTATATTGTTTTTATATTTGAATTATAAATTGTTATTTAAAAAAAATCATTGATGTTATTTTTTGAATATAATAAAATATCAGTATAAATTAAATGGTTTTATAATAAAATTATTTTGTTCCAAAATAAATTATTATGATATATTAATATATTTTGATTTTAATTTATACTCTTTTTTTATTATTTTTCAATTTTATATGTACTTTTTTAATTCTAATGTTGAATATATGAAAAATATAAAGATGATTTTTTTATGTACTAGTTTAACAAAAATAGTTCATTTTTAAAATAAAAATAATATATAACTACATATAATTTACTAATTATTAAAAAATATAATTGATAATATTTTAGTATTTGTTCTAATATGATCATTATTATTGATTTTTGTTAAAAAATAATTATTATTCCATTTTAATCATATTTTAGAAATCTATCGTTTTTAGCTAAGAAAATAATAATTCCATAGAAAATAACAATGAATCACACTTATTAATTAATATTAATAAGATATATCAATATTTTATCATTCACATTATATAATACAAATATATCACATTTAATTACATGCTATTTTTTTATTTTTATTAATTGAACATTTTCCATTATTAGATTGCAATACGACATTTAATTCGAAAGGTCACAACTTCGAGTGGTTGTCACTTTCTGCAATATTATATATATTATATTATATTATATTATAGTATTATATATAGTATTTTATATTATAGTATTTTATTGGATCCGTTTTTAGATGTGCCATATTGATTTTCCTTCGAATACAAACATAAATCTTCAATGTTTACGTCTCGGCTTTATGTTTTTTTTTCTTTCGTCCATTTTCATCCATGTCTCATAGAAGAAGAAGAAGAAAAAAAAATAACACGTTCACTATATATATATATATATATATATATATGTGTGTGTGTGTGTGTGTGTGTATTCAAATAATAATGTAGTGAACCGCTTGCGCAACAAAGTCAGTCAATATGATGGCGAAATTCTTTTTGATCATATAAAAAAAATATATAAATATATATATATATATATATATATATATATTTAAATTAAAAAAAAACAACTAGATTATAGTCTTTCTTTGGTCTGATATTTTGAAGATTGATGTCGTCGTCGTTTTGATTGATTGAATCGGATTTAGCGGTTTTCGAAGAATTATGTGAATATTTTCGAAAAGGCGTTTATTTTTATGTATATTTAAAATAATTGTATTATATGAAATTTTGTGAGAAAAAAAAATATATATATATATATAATAAATTATATTTTTAAACGATTTATACGACTCACTTTATAAAATAGTGAAATTATATATTCGTATAAAAATAATATTATTTGATTTTATATAAAAAAAAAATGATTAAAATAGGTTTATAATATCTTAATTTAATAGTATATATATATATATATATATATATATATATATATATATTTTAGAAGCTATATTAGATATGAAATCGAGATTATTTTTATAAGTAAAATTCAGAATTGAGACAAAAAAATATCAAACGATGGGATGAAAATTAAACAATGTGACGAATGGGAAAATTTGTAAAAATTATATGTGACGTTTTTATTCTTTTCAATCATTTATGAAAGTGAACACAATAGATTATTATTTTTTTTTTGTATGAAAAAGTATATTTTATATTATAAGTATAATAATTTTATTGCAGTTATATTTTCATTCAGTTATAACATATCAGTTTATGGTATGTGGAGAAATTCATATATATATATATATATATATATATATATATATATATATATATATATATATATATATATATATATATAATAATCTGCACATTTCACTATATCATATGATACAAGATTAGAAAATAAAAATGAATGGAAACTAGTTTTTGCACAAACTTGTTTTCATTGTAGAATTTTCCTTTTTTGAGAAGAATTTTCATCCCAACTCTACTGTCTATGCTGATTTCGTATGATAAAATTGAAACGATATATAATGCTTAATTTCAATTTATTTATATCAAAATTAGATTAATTTTTTTTTTCACAAGAATATATGTTATCGAATTTTTATCGCATTTAATGATGTGGGCAATTTTGTCCCATTTATAACGACGTATTAAAGCGTAGGTGAAGTTGTAAATTCATCATTTATTTATTTGATCAATTACAAATTGTCGACGTTCTGATGATGTATGATTCTTCGACAACTCTTTAAACATCTTTAGATATTTTTATTTAATTTAAGCCGTATTTATTTAGTAAGAGGAAAACGAGTTTCCTATATAACAGTTCATATATTTATATATATATAATTTATTTTTAAAATAATATTAAAAATATTCTTTAATTATTATTATTATTTATAACGTGAACAAATTATCTTTTTTTTTCAATATAAAATGTTCACATTGCACAATAGATTAAACCACGAGTAGACCGATTCGATACGGTTTAATTTAGTTCCAACTCTTTATCTCGAAGAAAATGATATTTGTGCGTTTTGTTTCGTATTGTTAATTTCTTATCCGATATTGAATTAACAAAATTACAAACAATAACGACGGTAAAACTGGAATGAGTTATGACACTGTTTGAACTTTGGTGCCAAACTGATGTGACGCCATCGACATAAAGGCCACAGTTCGCCTACGCGCATTATAAATTGAAAACATGTCTATATATCGTTTTTAAAATTAATAATTAATAGTTTTATGGTCGATTTGTAAACTTACGAATGCGGACTATAATATTTTATTACAAAAAATAAATAAATATATATATACAGTGTGTATAAAAATCTGTGGCAATAATGACAGACAAATATTCTTCAATATATTCAAGACTTTTCTAAAATATCTAAGTATGTTATAATTTACAAAAAAAAAAATATATATTTTTATAACTTTTGTGAAAGTTAATTTTGCAAATAAAATGGATGATTTTGATATTAATATTTTTATAGAAATTTATACAGTGGAGTCTGTTTAATGTGACATTATTAATAATATGATATATCTAACACTCTAGAATCGATAAATAAATAATCAAAATTATATATTAGACAAGCAAAATTAATTAAATATGTCTGTAGAAAATCATTGATAAAGACTGCTTTAAGATATATAAAATTCTTAGGCATACAAAGGGTTAATATAATATTGATTTAAATGTGAAAATCAAAAAAAAAAAATGACCGTGTACTTATTATTTGTTCTACACGTTTTTGGATATCTGTAATGAGAATTGCTTTATTTTTTTTTAGGTAGTTTATCTATTATCTAAAAAAGTGGAACACACGTGGTATATATAATGCTTGCATAATATTAATAATATAATATTATATTATTGCACATTAAGTGGTTTTAAATATTTATAAAAAAATATACTGAATTACATCATTTTGTGTAGTCGTAAAATTTAACTATATATAATTGAATATTTTTATATAATATTATTAAGTTAAATATAGTTTAAGCAAATTATAAATAGAATTTAGCGTATGAAATTTTATTTTTGAAAAATAATAAGTAAAATTTATTTTTGAACAGCTCATCTTTTTTGGCAATTGTATGAAATATTTATTTAGAAAAAATAGCTGTTGAAGTGAAAGTATTATATATAGTTTTTATTTCACTTCAATTATATCTATATTTTATATACATATATTATTATATATTAAATTTACTTATAATATTTTATATTAACAATTGTATTTATATTATTAAAAAGTATGTTTTTTTAAATTTAAATATTATAATAATATATATGTAAAATGATTTAATTTTTTTTTATCCTTTGTGTTCTTCTTGTTCTATAATAACATAGTAATTATAATATATGTGGATTTTTAGTATTAATTATTTATATATTTTTGATAAAAACATATACATCTGACATAGATATATAAAATGATATTTATAGTGGAGAAATAATATTCTGGAATTATTATAATATTATAATGGTCTAAAATTTAAAGTGTTGTAAAATTAAAATAAATAATATATTTTTTTTTATATATAATAGATGGTTTAAAATGTTTCAGGTGATTTAATATATTTGAAAAAAATAATAACATTACAAAAGCGTACGAGTGAAAAATGAAATCGCCAGCTTTCACCAGACCAGACAAGAAACAGTTGGAGAAAAAGTCTCCATCCAGATCTGAAGCTCGTGCTCCATCCAGAGCAGAGTCGCACAGTTCTGGAACCAACTCCAATGGAGTGCCGCATCCATCTGATATATTTGGATGGATGCGTGTATTTAGATTGGTCACCCTAATGCTGAGACAGGGATGTTAAATTTAATCACAAAAAAAAAAATACATTTAAATATATATTGTTATCGTTGTGCATAGTCAATTGTTATCATTATGTAGACTGAAAACGCATATTTTAACTTCATTATATTTATTATAATCACTAATTACAGATGAAAAAACACAGAGTAAATTCGTTTTGTTTTCCAATAATTACACAATATTTAGAATTAGTCACAATGTTTTAGTATTAAGAAATGCGTTTGAGCAAATCTTCCATTATTAACTGTGCACCAAAAATAATAATAAAAAAAACGTTATTTTAATACAATAAATAAATAAAGGAGCAATCAATTTATTGGCACGCTGTTAATAGAATAATTTATTTTGATAATAATAAACAATAATGTTTGAAACACCACGTTAACATTTTATGGGCAATAAGTGAATATGTAAGCCTTAATTTATTAATTATTATGATGAATGGAGTTGTATTACATATTTTCTGTCAAGAATATTGTAGAATTATAGAACCGAGTGCCAATTTAATAATTGTCCTTTTATTAAATGTGTAATTATAATTTAAGATTTTTATTCGTATATGAAAATATAAATGTCATCAAAATTATGGATATCCAAAAATAATCGATTTCTATTTTTATGATTTATAATATCTATCAAGAAATTTATATATAATAATTCTATCATAAATCCCGTAAAATCATTGAAAAGGTGACAGGCTACTAATATCCTAGAAAACTAGCCATCCCTAAAATTATCCATTTAAAAAAATATATATATAGATTATAATTATTATGAAAATGTTTAAAATTAGACAAAATTCTGAAACGAGTTTAGACTGTATTTTGAAATAAAACAGGGATATGAATTGTGCACTTTTATATTTTTTTCAAATTTTAATTTATACATAATATATATATATATATATATATATATATGTATATATATATATATATATATATATATATATATATATATTAAAATCAAATATAATATTCATATTGAAAATTTACATTAATTATATAATAATCAAAATAATTAATGCAAATATATTTGATTAAAAAAAAAATCATTTTTTAATGTGGTAATTGCCAATATATTCCGTCATTGAATCGTTATTTAAGTGCAAACGAGTGAATTTAATATATAATTTTTAAGATTTCAAAATGTTTTTAAAATTAATACGTAGTTTTACCGACTGTTAAATATTTTATAAATTCAATCAATCTCTATTAAAATACCAAAGTATTTTACTAACGTTTTAATCGAACAATATATACATATTTAAATAATTTTATATTATTTTTTAAAATTAAAACAATCAATAGTAATAAATGTTGAATTTTATTTTATATTTTAATATTATATTATTATTCAGCACATTATGTATATACTAATTAGTTTATTATACTGTTGAAATATATATATATATATATATATATATATATATATATATATATATATATTTACCGCTATAATATATTCCAAAATTATACTAGGAAATTGAAATTTTTAGGATTTTTTAATAGTTTATTGTGTATGAAAAAAAATCAATGTTGAAATTTTTAGTTGAATTCGAGTATAGCTCACTTCAATGTTAATGATAAATAAATATCAATGAAGTAAAATCAATAATATCATTGAAATATTACAAAAATCTGATATATATATATATATATATATATATATATATATCTGAAATATAAAATAAAATATTAAATAATATGTTAAATAAGCTCGATTCAATTAAACGTGCATTTAACTGCAGTACATTGATTTATATTTAGTAATTAGATAGTGTAGTGTGATATTTGATTTTTAAATAAATAAATATTCTACAATTATTCTTGTGCCGAAATTAAAAATATATACATTTTTTTTCTATTATTATCTATATTTTAATTTAAATGAAATCAATTAATAGTACACGATAAGTTCAAATTGAAGTTAACTATACTATATAATATATACGGTTGTTGCAGTCATTATTCGAATTAAATTTAATATGAATTTTATTATTAATATTAATTATCGTTTATCATATATTTAAAATATTCTCAAATAAATAACAATTTATTTAAATCAATGATTTTTGTCAATTATATAAAGTTGTATAAATATATATATATATATATATATATATATATATATATATATATATATATATATATATATATATATATATATATTACTTGTGGAATTGTTGTCGATGTTGTGTGTTATTTATATATTTTTTATCTTATATTATTAAAAAAAAATATTATTAATATATATGTCGACGTGTGATGTTAATCTATCGTTAACTATTTGATGAATTTAATGCTAATTATTCATTCAATTTTATATTTTTCTGTTTAATTTTCTCGATGCCATGAAGATTAAGATTTTTCTAATAGATGAAGTTTCGTTTATTTTTAACTATGTATCATTTTAGAAATAAATAATAAAACATTCGTCGTGTTTTCACTTCTTTTTAACAAATCAATGGTTTCATAGTCTTTTTAAGATCTTTAAGATACTCTTTGGAGTTTCTTAATTCTATTAAAAAAATTTTTCATAGAATTAAATACTCGATCTTTATATTAAATGAATGATGAGCCATTTTATCATAAATTTATAAATATTAATATAATTATATATGTGAGAGCACTCTGTATATTTAATCTATATAAACGTTAAATATTTAGTTTAGAATTAAGTAAATGTATTTTGGACAAATGTTATAGGTTAATTTTCATTACAAAATATTAGCAGACATATTTTCGAATGATATACGGATTCCAAAAGGGTCATTTAAAAGGTTAAACTTCGAGGTCGAGTTAAAAATGTATGGATTCAGTGTCGATTCAAAGTGAAAGTGTAACTTTTCCATATAAATTTTGAAGTATAATAAATATTTTTATTACTAACAGATGTCGCCATTTCTGGTGTATTTCAAATATATAATTAAATAAATAATTAATAAATTTTCAATTAATAATAAAAATATTTAAAAAAATGTTGCATGTGTATATATATATATATATATATATATATATATACATGAAACATTTTTTTAAATATTTACACACACACACACACACACACACACATATATATATGTATATATATATATATATATATATATATATACATATAATATACACATTTATAAAAATATTAAATATAATAGATTCAGAAATATACAATATGTAACAATGTGATTATTATTTAAAAATATGTCTATTTGATTTTAAGGTCAATAGAAATATATAGTTGTATTATCAATATTATAGATGAAATGCAATATTTTTTTATAACATAATTCAATGAAAAATATAGTATTTCTTCTGTAATACGTAATTAAAAATACTACAACTAAATGTTTTTCTTGTTTTACACAGTTTCTATTAATTTTTAATATGCATAATGGTTTTTGAAAATAATTTGATTTTTTCATCTTTCATTTCAATCACACAAAATCATTTGATATATGATATAGTTGCGTATGCGCTTATCTAACTATGTTATTTGAAAATTTATTTTAAAATGTTTCATATTTTTATTGCATTTCATATATTTTAGTTTTGGAAATCGCGATTTCCAAATTTAAAATGTATGAAGTGCATTTGTATACCAGTCGTTTAAATTGAATTCAACTAGTTCTTAGTTTGTTCGACATTTTGTAAATATTAATCATATTTTTTCTAACATAACTTTTCTTCAGTAAATCTCTCATTTGGCACATGTCCTTCAAGGAACATTGAAATTTGACTTTAACTCAATATTGAGGACTCAATATAGGTTTATTTTATAAGAAGTGATCGGTTATTTTCCTAGCACTATAAGTATTTTCAGCTATTATGGGAAACCAAATCTCATCTTTACAAAATTTTTAATTAATACAGCTTTCATATATTGAGAAACCATTAAATTCATTATCAATTTTCTAGTCGACTGATTTGTAATAATTTGATTTTTTATTTAATTTTCATAATCACTAACACATATAATATTTATATAACAATTACATTGAATTAATTTAATTTAAAATAATACAGTTTGAAAAACTGATTTTTAACATAATTATACTATACTAATATATTGATAATGGCGTGTTGAGGGTGTGTATGTCAATAAGGCCATGTCCTTAAACGTCACTTTTATATGAGAGCACCATAATTAAATATGTTATTGAATTTATTTACAATAAATAAATAAATATATATATATATATATATATATATATATATATATATATAATTTTATAATATATAAAGTATAAATAAGGAAATGTAATAATATTAAAAAAAAAAGAGATTGTTGATAATTATATATAGTAGATTTTTTTTTTAATTTTTGATCATGCTGTATATAGTAGATAAATATAAACAGTTTTTTTTTCTCGTATATGGTACACGTTTAGAACTCTGCAGGCTGCCAATAATACTAATTGTTGATAACAGTCTCATTATGACCGTTCGCTGTTAAGACGATTATTCTGTGTCTATATTCCGTTTAGTTCATTCGGTGTATTGTCACGTGAAACTAGTCGGCGACACGTACATTTTGGCCAGCGTGCGTTATTAATATGAAGAATCGAAATGAGGAAAAAATACGAAACGGAAGCTACAGGGCTAGAAGTGTTAGCGTCGGTGCGGCGCCGATTTTTATACCTTTTCGAAACGGTGCATCTATAAAAATTGATCCGTCAATGAAAAGAAGGTCTTACACGATGGATATATTTCAGAGAAGGTGAATAATATATATATATGTTCATTACGTCGTAAATGATTTATTTATCGTCGATTTATAATCGGGGGATATTCAACGTTTTGTTTCCCGTGCGTCAATTTCGTTCAGACGCATCATAAATTTTCCATTCAAATTTTTAGTTTTGGTGTATATTTTGAAGGTCTTCTAAAAAAAAAAAAGATTTTTAGAATATATTACTATTATTTCTAGAGAATAATATGTCGTTTGTAATTGTGTTATGTGCAACATGTTGACAACATCTGGCTTCATAATATAAATATTGAATTGCAATTTCAAGTAATTAATATTATTATTACGGTCTGAAATAATATATAATATAATAATATTATAACATTGATTGTGATTTTATCATTATTTGAATATAAAAAGAACGTCGGCCGCTATTGGGTTAAAAACATATGCGATAGTTAAGTATAAAACTAATAAACGTAATTTTTATTATAAAATAAAATAATATATTAATAATCTTTATAAAATTAAAATATTTTTTTTTAAAATGCATTTGTTGAAGAATTTTATAAATTATGAATATAAATAATTTTTGAAGAGTATTTTAATTTGATATATATAAATTTCTTTACGATTAAATATTTTTATTTTCAATTTGAATCTTTTATTTAAATTTATATTAAAAATAGCAAATTTCGTTTTAATCGAATATTAATGACGTCAACACATTTTGGATTAAATAAAAAATAAAAAAAAATTCTCCATATTGTTCCCATTGGTAGAATTGATCGAACGTTATCAACAACGACCCGAATTTTCTAATCGCAAAGCGAAAATTTGCGGATGTCATTAAATTTCAAGCATGACCCACCTGAGCCATTTATTTACCGGGCGTGAGAGATTATTTAATTATCTAGGTTATATTTGATTTTGTATGACATCCGTATTAACTATCCGTTTCCAACACAACACGGTTATATACAGAAATTCGATTAAATCGAGAAATTTCATTATTATCACACATATTATAAATGTATTTAAATAATGGAAAAAAAAATACATTTAATTTTATGTTTTCAATGTCAATGAATATTAATATATGTGTGTGTGTGTGTTTGTAAATTTTCAACGAACAGTTCATGGGTTTCATTAATCTCTTTGTCGTTACTTGTTAAATATAGACCGACAATAAAATTTATTTCGACACGAGTTTTGTTTGTTGTCGGTTACGCGAAATAGAAAGAAAAAGGAAAATTTCATTTTCTTTCACTCTCCACCCTCCCTCTCTTCTATTTCTGCTTCGCTTTTCCCGCTTATATTTCGAATAAAAATAGAAATGTACCAGTGACCATACAAAGATAAACGGATAAGGAAAATTCAATTTATTATATATATATATATATATATATATATATATATATAATTGACGATCGAATTGAATTATTTTTATTTTATTGAATTTTCTCGAAGATACTGGAAAATGTATTCAATTAAGTGGAAATATTTCCAAGAGCTAAACCCTGTTGCTTCTGAATGAATAATAAATTATGACGAATATCTGTATATAAAATAAATAAAAAAATTACGATAAAATTTATTTTTATATTATAATACAATCGATTATTATTTGATTGATTTTTATAAAAAAAAATTACAACATTTTTTTTACATTTCTCTAGAAATATATATATATATATATATATATATATATATATATATTATATAATTTTATGAGTGAATTTATTTTATAATAAATATCATTTTACTGTCAATATTATATAGTAAAAATGATAACACGTAAAATATATTATATTTAATATTCGTTTAAGCTGGTAGCAATTATATTAGTAATATGTTCGATGATTGTGCAATATTTAAAACTTATCACATTTTAAACGATATATTTAAACATACGGTTTAAATAAAAATAAATATAGTCGGTTGAAGTTTTATTTTTTTTTTTAATATTTGTACGGCATAAATTTAATAATGCAATTTCAAAACCGCGTTGTCTCTCCTACTACCCCCCCCCCGTTTATTTTATATTATTTTTTTTTCTTATTTAATACTCAAGAGTGTCACATAAATTTTGTCGAGGTCTTGTACACGTATTAAATTATTATTGCCAAGTTTTTGTATGCTTACATGATTTCTCCGGGGGAAAGTTACAAATGTTGAACAATCATTGTGTGGAGCTTTCTTTTTACATTTTCACTGAAGCCATTTTGATTTTATGACGCCGCTTTCATTATTACTTTAACGTATTGCACAATTTATTTAATAATGCGGTTATAATATATGAAAATGATACTTTTAGATCACAATATTAAAAGTAAAATGTTTGTACAAATTTATAAAAATAAAAAAAATATCTAAATTGTATATAAGAATAAAGTCTAATAATTTGAAAATTTATTTAAATATTCCATACAATATATTTTTTATTTATATATTAAAATTGAAATATATATATATTAGATTCAATCCTATAAATAAAATTTGAAATTATATATTTTATTAATCATATTTTTTTCAATATATCCATTAGATGTCAAATTGCGGTACTAATACAAATTATTGCCATTACAAAAATAAATAAATAAAATAAAAACATATTGAGTGTAAAATTATATACACACACTAATTATGTTAATCTTGTTAAATAATAATAATAATTCGTATTATTTATATTAATATATATTATTTTAATTTTAATAATATTTTTTTATAGATATTATTTAATATATATAATATATGCTTATCCTTCTGAAACTTGCAATATCTATGTTTCTTTTAAAAATAGTATAAATTAATTTAAAAAATTGAATTTGCAACATTTTTCTCGTATGTTCTTAGAAAAAAAAAATAAAAAAAAAATTGCAAATAGAATGAAAAAGTGACGTATTCACGTTGAGTGAATAAAAGTCTAGTCAGATGTTGCCTTCGAGCTTGAAAGGCGTATTTCGTCGACGTCGTCGTCTTCCAGGTCGGGAAAAATTAAATGAGAAATGTCATGTGCGACTGACAGACGAAGCTTTCCGACCGCCGTTTTCATTCTCGCGCACGTCGCGGAAAAGTCGAAAATTTTCCGTAAAATTCGCGTCTACCCGAATATATTGTAATTCGCGCGTGTCGAAAATGTCGATTCGATTTGTTTCGCGGACGCGAAAGATATTCGACGATTTATCTAATATTGTCGAATGAAGCAGACATATTCGAAGTGATTTTCTTCTATATATATATATATATATATATATATATATATATATATATATATATATATATATATATATATATATATATACATGTATATAATATATGACGAAACAAATTGTATGCATATTTAATAATGTTATATAATATAATATATTATGATAGATATCATGTTCTAAGTCTAGCGATCATTCTTACAAATTTGATTTTTGAACTTTTTTAAAATTATGAATACAAAATATTTTCTTGTCAAAACTGTGATATTTCATCAATTTTTCTGTCATCATCAATTGTATGTGGTTTATTATATTTTAAATAAAGTGATTAACTTTTTTTACTAGTGTATAATCGATTATTTTAAAAGAGTATGTAATGATATCAGTCGAATAAATTATAGATACGTGAAGAAAAAATTGTTAAAATTATGATGATTTCAGAAAAAGTTTTGAAATGTCTTTCAAAAAAGTCGTTTCATCAATTTGAAACTTTATAAAAAAGAAGAAGGATTTTTTTTCAAAAAGGACTGTTCTGCCCAAAAAAGAATTGTTGGTCTTTTTAACATTAAATTTTTTCTCATATGATCAAAATATTAATTCCATTATTTTATTGGATGTCAAAAAGCATCTTTTTTATATCAGTTTTTGAAACACTCACATTTGAAGATATTATTATTAATAATATATGTAATATATATTAAACATTTAAATAACATTATAAATCTTCACCATAACAATAATTATTAATTAAAAAACACAAAGAAGGCAAAAAAGAAAAAAAAGGCATTTTTAATCCATTTATTTATGAAGACAAACTGAATTTTTACGCCGCCATTTGCAAGCGCAGACTGCGAAAAGAAACGTCGCAATGAAAATTTGACTTGATATTTCGCCGTAAAAAATCGTATTTTTTTTTGGAAAAGAAAAAAAATGAAACATAATGAAAAAAAACGTCGTTTTGTCTTTACGCGAAATTTACGTTCGTTCACATTTCAGCTGAAATCGTCAATCTGCTCGTTCGTTAATAACGACTAACAATTTTTTTCGAAGACGTATTCGTTTTCGCTTATTGAAATCATTCAAATGAATGTAATATAAATATTTTTTTTAATATATATATATATATATATATATATATATATATATATATATATATATATATATATGCATATATGATGGAAATTCGATAGCGAATAAACCGAGTTCAAAGTTTATTTTTTCAGCAAACACGCACATACACATACACACATGTAACGTCATTTTTGCTGAAAGCGTCTCGCTGAAACGTTTCTTGGGCAACGTTAAAATTTGTTTGAAAGCTGGGGCTTTTAACGGTGCTAGTTATCGTTTCAGTTTTCTCAAAAGGACACTCGACTACCCTTTGTACACCCACTTGTAATTATTTTTGCTGTGGAAATTCCGCTTTCATTTCACCCTACCACCCACTCAAACACTCACACATACTTTCGTCTATTATATTTATCACTTAACTATTTGTAAAATTATATTTAAGTAATTTATAATAATTTTTCAATGTTATATACATAATAAAACAATTAGTTTTTTTTGGTTTTTTGATGAAAAATCAACACATTTTCCATCAGTAAACAGTGGTTAATTAACGGTAACAATATCCATGTATAAAATTAATGTTTGATTTTTAATTTGTATTTCAGGTAAGCGATATTGGCAATACTTGGTACTAATGTACAATATATAAGCATACATGCCACCAGGGAAAGCAAACATGACACAAGTAAGTGACACTTTTCATCATGTTACGTCCATTATCTACACATCAAGAATAATAAATATGCTAGTCAACTATATGAATTTATACGGAAGTTGACATTTTGACACATTTTCTTTGTTTCAACAATGAAAAGGGTGAATTAAAAATATTATTTTTCCTAGAAAACTGAGTCGATTTTCATTTCTAATATTTTACAGTGCCTTGTTTAATAAATAAGCGTGTAAATAATATATTTATTTTAAAATAAAAATAAAATTAATAATACAAACACATTTTTAACATAAAAATAGATAAAATTAATGCAAATATAAAAAATATATAATCAGTGCCATCTATTGTATAAAAATAAATTTATTTAAATATTTTATTTATTAATATATTAAAAAAAGATTTAGTCTTATAATCTTTAAAGATCTGAATGTTTTCAAATATTATTAAATTAGTTTATATCTATTTTATGTAAAATTTGTACTTAAATTATTAATTTAACTATGCCTACTTTCTAAATATAAAAATTTTCCAATTATAAGACTTAACTCGACAATATTTGAATATATCAACGCTTTATATATATATATATATATATATATATATATATATATATAAAAGTATGCATGGCACTCTGAGTTGACTCTTCCAGCTGAGATTAAACAAAACGAAGGATAAAGTTGATCCAGGAAAATTGCTCTTTGCAAAGTTTATGACGATATTATATATTCGTATACTTGTTATACGCATATTTATATAAAATATAATATAAAAGAACGAAATTATACTAATTAAAATTACGTAATTCGTGTTTAATTTGTCAGAATTATGCTGAATATTTCCATCGAATTAAATATTATAAACTATATTGTATTAAATTTTATATATGTATTTATGTAAGATTGATATTAATGAATTTATCGAATATTATTTTATACTACATTTCCTTAAAAGGGTTCCTCGGTTGAAACAATATTATTAGATTTATCCTGAAAAAACACGATGATATTGTTTTATAATTTAATAAATATTTCCTTTGTCTACTCTAATACAATAACACTTTAATATTGATTTATAAAAAAATATATAATAATTAAAGTATATATTTTTTTTTATTGAATTCATATAAAATGAAATGTGTATAATCTTTATTATTAGAGTTTTATGCAATAATTAATTATTTATTTCATAAATGAGGGACTAGAGACGTACCTGGAGGATTAATGAACTTCTAATGGTTTCCTTGTGTTCGATAAAGTGTACCCTGATTAAAGTCGAGGAACGCAATTCCCAGTTTATACTATATTCATGTGTTTATTCTGAACTATAGTAACATTAGACTGAGGTTGAAACGATTTTGTATTTCGTTTTAATATATAAATTGGTTATATGTATTATTTTGGTATAAATAAATTGATTTTCATTTAAAAAAAAAAAAAAAAATTATATCTATTATAAATGTTATTTTTTTAATAGTTTTAGATTTTTTTATTAGATGTCACTTTAATTATATTTTTATTATTATTAATAAAAATATATAAATAGTTTATAATTATAATATAATTAATATAATATTTTGTATTTGAAAAAAAAAAGATTTTCCCATACCGGGAATCGAACCCGAGCCTCCTGGGTGAAAGCCAGGTATCCTAGCCACTAGACCATATGGGATATGCTGTGAAATTTTCATTATAATATTAACTTTTCCGAAAATTTTCCATATTAAATAAATATAATTAATAGTTTTACATATATATTATATGTAAATGATTATGCAAAAATTTATATTATAAATAATTTTATATTTGTATTTCCAAAAAAAAAAAAAGCAACTTATATATGAACCCAAGTTCGAAGGCCCCGGCGAGATTCGAACTCGCGATCTCCTGTTTACTAGACAGGCGCTTTAACCAACTAAGCCACGGCGCCGACGGCCCAGAGGCTTCATATATAAAAATATAATTCAAAACTGTTTAAGATATATATATATATATATATATATATATATATATATATATATATATATATATATATATATATATATATATATATATATTCATTTCAGGCATGTCAAACTCATAGCATGTCGCGGGCCACACGAGCTTTTATGTACTAAGTTGTGGGCTGTACTAAAAAAAATAATAATAATAAAACCAAAAGCGTTATTAATGTTCAAAAAATCACTTTTGATTAATTTAAACTGCACACTACAATTTTATTAATCGAAACTACATACGAATAAAAAAAATCACTTTTAATTATTAATTTTATACATGTTATCAAAAACAGCACATTTAGGCGGGCCTAAATATTTTTTTTTTATATTTATCATTTAATATATTTTTTATTAATTAAATAAAATTTAAAATTAATATTAGGGTTTTATATTAAGTTATATATTTTTTTTCGAATTGCACCCTAATCTTCTCGATCGTTTATATATATATTTTTGTTCAATTTCGGAATTGAATTAATGTCCAACAATGGGGTGGAAAAAAGAAAATCTATGAAATGGGTTAATGTTAACGAACTCGTCTCTATTTTGGCTTTGGTCCAAGTTTAATTCCCCTGTCAATATGTACAAAAAAAAAACAAAATAGGGTAGTTCAAGTTTAGGTTCAAATATATATATTTATAATTTTTTATATATGTTTTTATTTCAGATTATGGTCATATTTTATAATATTATAATTTTAATTATACTTTCCATTATAAAAACGATTTGATAAATATATGTAATTTGATATCTCATGATTTATAATGTGGTAATTATTGATATATATTTTTCAGTTTTTAATTAAATTTTTTATTATTATTTCTCAAAATATATATATATTTTAGTGCCTTTGTTCGGTATTCAGTGTTTTTCAGAGTGCTTTGTTTTTGAATTATACACTAGAAAACCAGTGTATTTCAAACTTTTTCCGTTTTTAATCCATTTGTTACTGCAAAATATTAAATATTTAATTTTAATCATGATATTTTAATTTTTACAAGTGTTCATAAACAAATAATTTTACAACATTTTTTTTGAACTGAAAGTATTTTTTTTTGTAAAAATTAGAATTAGATCATTTATATATATATATATATATATATATATATATATATATATATATATATATATATAAATATTAATCATGTGGGGAAATTTATATAAAATACAAAAAATAATATTTTATTAAATAATTAAAAAATGTCATATATCATATTTAAAAAAAAAAATCATATTAAAAAAATAAATATAAATTTATTCAGAATTTTGGGTTCAGTGAACTAGGAAGTCCAACGAGCGACGGCAACTTCCACTTGACGTCTGACAAATGTCCATCATGGAAACCAGTGCGGAGCACCAGACGCAGACGGGTCCTTTCCACGTGTAATTCACAGTCTCGTTATAATCTCTGTGGAATGCCACTTAGCTGGAGGCCCTAATGCCGACGAGTCGCGACCATGTACTCTTCCTATTTTGCCATGTACGGTGCCACGCCCCACAATTTGTTTATGTACATCGGCGTAAATGGAGTTTGAACCACAATTGTGTTTCGTTTGAACATGATATATATATATATATATATATATATATATATATATATATATATATATATATATATATATATATATATATGTATATATATTGCAATTATCTAAAAAAATTATATAAAAAAAATTACGTTATGAACACCCTATATCGAAATGGAGTAGTTCTTCAATATGGAATTAAATGTCGATTGATTCCAATATTTGTTTCAAGCTGTTGATTTATAGGATCGATTTATAAGGAATAGTTATAAGTATATATAAATTAATAAAAAAAAATATATAGAGCTATTGAATATTTGTAAAAAAAATATCAGTATATTTTATTATAATATAATAGATTATATAATGATTTATGTTATATCAATCATTTCAAATAAGAATCGTTATCGTTATATGAAATTTTTAATTAAATTTAATCGTTTATTCAATGAATTATTTTTAAAAAAAATTTATATTATTTGAAAAAATAATGGAAAATTTGACTAATAAAAAGTTTAATCGGAAATATAAAAATATATTAAATCGCTAAATAGAAGATTTTCTATATAGAATTCAAATTTAATTTAATTTTTTTATAATTAAATGTCTAGTCGTCAGTTTTATTTCTAATCATTAAATATATTTTATAGCATTTTTTTTATTATATTTCTGACTGAAATATATTAAATTAATATTATAATTATAATGTTACACGCAAATAGATGAATAAAATTCATATATAAGATAAATAGTTTTTAAATAATATTTCAACAATTATATATGGTTAAATAGAATTCGTATATGACTTATATTTATATATTTTGTTAAAAAAAATCATTATTGTAATAAAATATAGATTTTTAATAATATTTTAATTATAAAAATATTGAAGGATATTGAATATAATTATTTTTTTATTTCAAGTGAAATTGAGTCATTACGAATGTTTCATAGTTTCATAACAATATCGAGAAAAACTCAATGTCGTAAAAGAGAGGCTCGTTAAAAAATTTACAGTCCCGTTTCGACGAAGCAATAAAGCCTTTTAAAATGAAAATATTTTACGCGATCGTCGCTTTTCCGACCCACCGCCACCCCCGCCCCCCTCATTTTTTTTTCGCGTGCATCAAAAGTAAACACTCTTAGGACATGATGGAAAATCGAATGCAACTTTTCCGTTATGTTGACGTGAAAAGCGTGCGAAAAGTCAGCGAAACCTATCAAGTTAAAGTGAATATTTTTAAGCAAAGATGAGCCTTGACATCGACGAAGTGCTCTTTTTTTATTTTTATTTTTTTTTTTTGAAAAAAAAACGTAAGTGGATAAAAAAATAAAACGTTTTCAAAATGTCAAGGTTAATTTGATAATTTGCGATGATAAACAAAAATGTCTTCAGGGATTAAAGATTTTTGTTCTATTAATGATTTTTTTTTCATTTTTGCTGAAAATATTGAATATAATGTCAAGAACATGTTTTTACAACTAATTATATATTATATTAATGTATCACATAATTGAATATTAATTTGGACAATTTCAAAACAGCCATTTTTTTCATTTGATATATATCTACAATTTTCTATATTTAATTTCATAATCTATAATGAAATCCAACAATTAATGAGAATATTTTTATTTTATGTGTTATAGATATTTTTATTTTTATTTCAATACTATAAATATTTATTTAAAAAAATATATGAAATATTAATACGATTAAAATAATATAAATTATTTTTGATTAGAATTTTTTTTATATAGACTAAAATTAATAAAGGTATATATTATTTATTAAATATGTAAAAATAGTTATTTCATTAATTTTATTGAAAAATTTCATTACAAATGTAAGTAGATAGATAATATTTAGATAAAATAGGGACGGTGAATTTATAGTAATTATATTTAATGTAATATATATATATATATATATATATATATATATATATATAATCTGTTTTAGACAATGAAAATTATAATTATATCGCATTCTAACAATGACAATAGACCAAGGGTTAAATCGTACTTTAAGATTAAAACATATCAATCCATTATATATCTATTTTGTGGACAATGAACGACTATAAAGAAAGAAATGCATAATGTTAAACGTTTGATATGACTAAGGGTTTTCCCGTCTTCCGTCGGATAATTAAAGGTCGACGTTTAATTAAGAAAATAAAACGTTTATTTCGGTCGGTTCCGCGGAAAATTTTGAGGCTTTTACGCGTTTACGCGTCCATTTTCCGCTTCGCTTTTGCTCCATCCCCGCCCCCCCTAACTTATTTTTTCCCGTTCCCCTCGTCTGCGAGTTTTCATTGTATTATGCGAGTTGACCGAAAAAGCTCGATGCGAATTTTCATGAATAACACCACAACAAACGTCACGTCATAATTTTATTATTTCGCATAAATTGAATCCGCCTTAAAGTTTCGAATAAAAACAACACAAAATACCGGCATTCGTATAATTTAATAGGTGAGAAAAAATAAAAAAAAAAAATAAATTCGAAAATTTGATGCGAACTTAGATAACTTATATATATATATATATATATATATATATATATATATATATATATATATATATATATATATATATATATATAGTATAATACGGTCACGAAAGCGATTATCTTTTATGCGATTAATCTATCTTTGTTTATTTTTTTAGAAAGATTGATTATTTGAAGATCACTATAAAGGATTTTTTTTATATATTTGAAAATATATATTCTGAATTAGTTTATATATATATATATATTTTACTACTATTAATATGTATATGGTATAATAATTTAATTATTATTTAATAAATTATATTACTACAACAATTATCATCGTCATTATATATTAATATTAATTAAAAAAAATGTATAAATCAATGTTATTATGATATATTTTAGAGATTTTTTAATTATTTTTAAATATTCGATTTAGTTGAAATTTTGCGTATTTGCTCATTTTTATGACAATACAATAAATAATCGATTAATAAATTTGTCGATTAATTAGTGATTAATTAATTAAAAAAATTACAATATATGTAAAAATAATTATGATAAAGAAATTTCATATATTGAATAATCGTTTACTGATAATCGGCTTATTTTTTTTATTATTTAAAAATTGTATATTGAATTACATATAATTTGTGATGTTTACCCTTCGACCTTTTGACATTTCGATTAAAATTATAGTATTCACTATATTATTC